>RJWJ010036028.1:0-16317 GCA_004363605.1 Indri indri
GTTTAAAGAAAAACTAATACCAAATCTACTCATACTCTTCTAAAAAAATCAAAAAGAAGAGAATACTTTCCTAAATCATTCTACAAGGCCAGCATTACCCTGATATCAAAACCAGACAAGAACATAACAACAACAAAAAAAAGAAATGCAGGCCAAGATTGTGAACATAGATGGAAAAATCCTCAATAAAACATTAGCAAGCCAAATTCAACAACACATTAGAAAGATCATTTGTCATGATCTCAGAGATGTAAGGATGGTTCAACATATGCAAATCAGTAAACATGATACATCACAGTAACAGAATTAAGAACAAAAACTTGATAATCTTTTAAATAGATGCTGAAAAAGCATCCTATACAATTTGAAATTTCTTCATGATAAAAACTTTCAACAAACTGGGTATAGAAGGAACATACTTCAGAAAAATAAAGGCCATATATGACAAATCCACAGCTAACATATTGAATAGGAAAAAGTTGAAAGCTTTTCTTCTAAGATCTGGAACAAAATAAGGATGCCTAATTTTACTCCTTTTATTCAAGATTGTACTGGAAGTTTTAGCCAGTGTACTTAGGTAAGAGAAAGAAATAAAGGGCATTCAAATTGAAAAAGAAAAAGTCAAATAGTCCCTGTTTACTGACTACATAATTATATGTACAGAAAACCTTAAAGACTCACAAAAAAATTGTTGGAACTAATAAATGAACTTAGTAAAGTTGCAGGATACAAAATTAACATACAAAAGTCAGTAGTGTTTCTATACACCAATGGTGAACTATCTGAAAAAAACTCAAGAAATCAATTCTATTTATACTGGCTACAAAAAAAAAAAAAATACCTAGAAATAAACATTACCAAGGAGGTGAAAGATCTCTACAATAAAAACTATAAAATATCAATGAAAGACATAAAGAGAACACAAGTACATGAAAATATATCCCATGTTCATAGATTGAAAACATCTATATTATTAAAATGTTTATGTTATCTATAATAATTAAAATCAGGGAAACACAACCTGCCATCAGAAACATTTACATACTTTTTAAAATAATAAACTAGAATGTTTATAGCAGCGTTATTATTTGTAACAACTCAACCTGGAGACTATCAAAATGCCCATAAATTGTAGAATAGATCAATATTTGGGATATGGTCACATAGGAGAATATCACCTATCAATGGGAATGAGCAATCTACAAATACATGCAATACTAGGCATAGGTCATAGAAACTTAATGGTAGAGCAAAAGAATTAAGACACTAAATATTTATAAAGTTTTAATGTAAAGTACAATATATTTATGTAATGTGGCATATGCATATTTGTATAAAGTACAAAAACAGGCAAAATAAATCTATTTTGTCAGAAATCACGATAGTAGTAACCCTCGAGGGTAGTTGTTAGAAGTGGGGCAAAAAGGAAACTCTACAGTACTTTCAATCTTCTATTTCTTGATGTAAGTTTCACTGATGGATCCAGGTTTTAAAAATTTCTTGAGCTATACACTTAGGATTCAGGCACTTTTCTCTACCCCATTATTTAAAAAAAACAAAACAAAAACAAAAATAAATGATGGAGATACAAATGGACATGCAATGATTCCACATTCTCCTTATCCCATTTGTATTTCCTAATTGAGCCCTTATAACAGCAAGCTTTATAATGAAACAAGTTCAGCAGAAAAGAAGAATGTAGTTACCTTAACAGTCTATCTTATCTTCCATCTTTAGTCCCAGGACAGGAAACTCTCTCAGCTGAGCTTTATTGCATCAGAAAGATATCACTGTTGATTACACTATATCAGTCATTATAGATTAAATCATGTCTCGCTGAAGTAGGGCCCTATCAAAGAAGATTCTTCTATGGATAGCCATGCAATATGTCTGGTTCTCAATTTGTGATTGATAAAATTAAGAGGTATAATATAGAACCTCTATCCTTTGGACTAACCATACTTCTTCCCCCAACCCATTTAAAATGAAGAGTAGGACCCTCTCTTTGCTATATATCCATCAAGTTATTACATGTGAAACCTGAGTTATTTTTTTTATCAACTTATTTCTTTCAAACACTGAATAGTTACCAAGACTTTTTTTGGATTGTTTTGTTTCGGGTGCTGTAAATGTTTAAGCTTGTTTTAAGAGATACTCAATGAACCAGTATATTAAATTACAACATTCTTAAAGCCAAATCAATAAAAAAAACAGCACAATATTGGTATTTTCACTGTTTAGAATAGTACTCACTGTTCACAAATTGGTTTGATGATTGTGTTCTATGTTCTCATCTTTAAAGGGGAGATAAATATAACTCTGAATTATGAGAAGAATTATATTGTTATGTTTGGATGTACCTGGAGAGAAAGCTGGGATCCCATAAAGTGGTTGAATGAACACTTAGCCCAGAAAATTTACAATCAAGTGAAATATAAAACATGGAAGTGCTAGGGTAAGTAACAAAAAAGATATGGATTCTAAATTACACAAGAATGGTGTAGAACATAATGGTAGTAGTAATTAAGGTAGTAGTAATTAAATGGAAAGAGATATGGTGGTATGCTACATAAAGAAGAGAAGACTACTGAAATATGTGAGGTTGTTTGATTTTGTTGTTTTTTTTTTGTACTTTTTGGCAAGATCAGCTGAATGGGGCTGATGGTCAGATTGGCCTTGGATCTATACATTGTATTCTATGCATGATGCTGATGCTCAGGTACAGAGGAGTTGCAAGTGCTCACTGAGGAAATTTAAGTGAGCACTTTATAATGGTTTACTTATGATTAGAGTATTTTTCACAGTAGGTAGGTGAAGAAAAGCACTGATAATGCTTAAAAGCAGAAATTTGTCATAAGACATTCTGGCATTGGGTTGATGGGACATTGGCACTGAGCTAAGTTGAAGACTATAGCACTCTTTGGAAGAACTGCTGACACCCTTAATCTTCAAGAGGAAACAGGCATTTAGTAAGTTTCAAAACAGGGGGCTTTACAAAAGTTAGAACTGGAATCTACTGCCAGTCACAAAAAAGAGAGGGAATTTGGGTTACAAAAATAGAAGTAAAAAGTTCAAGTATGCGGATTGGGGTATGTCCTCAAGGCCAGGACAGCCAAAAATGGCAGGGTTCTTCTGAGTGGGTATAAGCTCCTCTTGCCTCAGATCCTGGGATAAGAAGAGTGATGTTAGGGTCCTGATGCTGAGTCAAAGACTTCTAGCAGGAAGAGAGAGGAACAGAGAAGTTGGGAACTAGGCTGGCCCTGACTGTTTCAAGTAGAAAGTTCCATGGTACTTTGTGATAGTTAATTTTATAAGTCAACTTAGAGGGTGTTTCTGGATGAGATTAACATTTAAGTTAGAGAATTCTGAGGAAGCAGATTGTCCTTCATAATGTGAATGGGCCTTAATCAATCACTTAAAAGCTTGACTAGGACAAAAAGACTAGCCTCACCAAAGAAAAGAAAATTCCCTCGCAGACTGCCATCAGAGCATCAGACCTACACAATTTGCTCTCCTGGGTCTCCTGGGTCTCAAGCCTACCAGCCCACAATGCACGTTTGCATTTGCCAGTCTTCATAATTGCAAGAGCCAATTCCTTATAATAAATCTCTCTCTCTCTCTCTATATATATATATATAAATATATATATTTATATATATATACACATATACATATCATATACACAATTGATATTATTACTTGGGGTTTTACACAGCTGTTTGAGGCTATATATTTAGTAGCATATACTAAAAAATAGGATTAGGTCTGATTTGTTGAATGAATAAAATATGTGAAATAGTCATGTTTCAGAGGTATTTTATTCTAGAAAACAAAATAGTTCAATCTAACAAATAAATAACATCATTTAAGTTAATGTGAAGGATGCTAACTCTAGAAAATAAATCTTAGTCGACCATGAGTAATCTGGCTTCCTAAATTCCAGTTTTTACTACTTTAATTTATATCATGTCTATTTCTTGGTTGCTAAGGACATGAATGGACACTGAGGGAAAGCTACTCTCTTGTTAGTCATGAACACAGGTGTAGTGTGCCAGTATCTTTCCCAGTGTTAATATAATATACAGAAATTTTAAAAGTAATAACTTGAAAACCAAAATACCCTAAACCGCCAAAAACAACCCCCTAGAAAATATTTTAATCTTGAAACCATTTTTAAATACTTTCTCATCAAAGCTTTGGTCTTAATTCCACAAAGTAAAAACTTTAAGGAACTAATGTTTTCCTCACGTGAAATGTACACTTGATTTTTCCAGAATGTGTGTGATTTGTGATGCCTTACTGACCTCTCCAGAATATCAAGCTTTCCAGCATTGTAAGGGAAAAGGGAATAGGGACCTTTGCCATGTTAATAATACTGATGTTGTTATCCTCAGAAGGACATAAAAGGTCAGTGAGACCAATCTTTTATTTGTAGCCTCTTTCCCTCAGGATATCTGAAATTTTGTGTTAGACTAGGGCCCCATGTCCCTGTTTATGGGGCCTTACATAGAGCTCAGTCTTTCATTGGTGCTGGGCAATGACAGAAGGCAGGTCTTTCTGTCAACATTTATTGTTTCCCAATTGCCTTGAGAGATTATCATCATCATCATTACTATTCCATTTCCAAAAATCTTTAAAATAGTGCATATGCATTAGTTTGATAGGGCTACTATAACAAAGTACCACAAACTGGTTGGTATAAACAACCGAAGGTGTTGGCAGGGTTGGTTCCTTCTGAAATCCATGAGGAAGGATCTGTTTCAAGCCTCTTTCATTGTCTTGTAGATGGTTGGCTTCATGTTCAAATGACATTCTCCCCATATAAGTGTTTATTTCCAAATTTTCCCTTTAAATAAGAACACCATACTAACGAGCTCATTTTAACTTGATTACCTCTGTGAAGATCCTATCTCCAAATAAGATCACATTCTGAGGTATTGGGTCTTAGGACTTCAACACATAAATTTGGTGGGAAACACAATTCAGCCCATAAGTGTCAGTCTGTCAAAAAGAATGCATGGACTGACCTCCAGTTCACTGTGAGTGTCCAGCCCATATTTTTGACCTAAACTAGTTTAATACCTATAACTGTTAATACCTATAACTAAGCTATGATCATTTGTTAGGTGTTTCCATGTGACAGATATTGTTAGGCATGTTTTCATATACATAAATGTATATACTTACATATTTACAAATATATTTTTAATACAACAGTCTTTATAGGTCAACACTGTTATGCTTTTACAAATGAGGAAAATAAGTCTCAGAAAGATAGATTAAGTACCCTTCAAGAAGTCATTGGATGTAACAAAGGTTAAACTGAGCTTTGTCTTATACCAAACCTTGTTCTACAGGGCTACTTTATGTACTTTCGACTCATTTTTTTGCGTGTGTACCTTCTGTGAGTCAGATCCTATGCCATATATGGCATGATCTAGAAATATTGAAGGAGACATCAATCTCTCTTTACTTCTATTTAACATTATCATATGGAAGTTCTTTTAGGAATTCCTCAGCTTACCCAAAGTCTAATCCTTCCTCATAATCTTGCTGTGACCGTTAAGTGATTTAATATAGTAACATTCTGTGTTTAGAGTTGGTCAACTGCTCTTATATATCATCCAGACATCTGAGTGTATTACCACAGTAAAGATTTACTTCTCGTTCACATGACAGTCCAATGTACGCTGGGGAATGATGGAGATCTTTTCCACATAGTATTTCAGGGACTCAATTTCCTTCCATCTGGTGGTTCTGCTATCCCTCAGGTCTTCAAACCCCACACTATATCCTCTGCATCTTGCTGATAAAAACCAAAAGAGAGGGAGTATATGGAGAATTGTTTTGGGGGGCAGGGTTTAAAGTTGCATAAATCATTTTCATCAACATTCCAGTTGCTATAATTTAGTTACATGGCAAGGTTAGGTGGGAAATGTAGAAGTAAAAAGGAACAAGAAACTGATAAACTAGTCAATTTTCTACAAATGCTTAGAAAAAGAAAGCTGAGAGCTCAATAATGGAATTAATTAAGATCCATTGTTTATCAGAACTGATAAGCTTATAAAGTCATAATGACTTAACTAATCAAAGAATATGGATTTAACCATCCAGGATATGTTTTGTAAAACGTATATATGAATTTTCTGATAGGATACAAAGAAAATAATATATGGTCTTTGCCCTCAAGGAATTATATATTTTTTTAAAATTACCACTATAAACAGTAAAAATCAGTATCCAATTTATATTCATTAATATATCTTTATAAAAATATTATCCAGGACTACCTCTGTTTTAACATCTGAAAAAGGGGGGAATTAATTCATTTTTTATTAATTGCATACTAGATACTTCCTTTTCTTTATAATATAGTCTCATAAACTTCATCAAAAAGAATACATTTATATGCAGAACAAAATCAGACAGAACTGACTTAACTCGGGGTGACCTCAAGCAGGAGGTAGTTGAGAATTTGCAACAGATCATTGGAAAGAGAAGAGAAAATAGTATAAAATATGAGCAGGACAAAGTGGACATAACAGAGTAAATAAAGAGAGCAGGATAGAGAAGGAATGCAAATACAGTGCAAATACAGACGAACTACCCAAGACTATGGCTCCAAATCCATGGTACCTGAAGGAAACGAAATGAAACTATGTGTTAAAAAGACATTGAGGTGTCATTTTTAAGTAGAACCTTCTCTTGACCCTTTCTTGATTTATCTTGGCATTTACTTTACATGATCAAATTCTGAGATTTTTTCCCCCTAAACGTATTTTTATTTGCTTGTTTTTAAATTGGGAAGAGTTTCCTAGAATATATACTTTCTGGAGAAAGGTGGATAAAAGGAGAGGCTTGGAGGTCATGGCTCCCAAAATATCCTCAAAGTAACATATATTTCAAAATAGCTGTGGAGAGAACTGAGAGTAAATACAGACTACCTCCTTATTTTTAGTGAGAAAAATAAGGATCGGAGAAATAACAATACTGCCTCAAAGTCACAGATCTTTTCATTGGCTTGCAAATATGAATACCGATTTATAACCCAAAGCTCATTCACAATCATATTCATGATATTAAAAGTCAAATTAATCTCCTGATTACAGTACAGATAGAATTGCCCAGCAGTAAAAATAAGCATTGCCAAATCAAAAGATATCCAGTCAGGAAAACCACACATTCACTCATGCATGCATCAACACACATGCACACATACATACATATATATGCAGCTAGTGTGTGCAGATGCATCACTTCTATTTATATAAACTTAAAGCAAAGGGAATCAATGCAACAGACAAGGTAGAGCTATGACTTCTAAAAAATATTTAGTATGTAAATGTGGTCAGATACAATTTCAAATCTTTGTTTTAATCCATCCAAGCCCAATAATTCACTGACAAAGCTATCTAGTTTAGAGAAAATTAACAATTTGGATTGCACTAGGTTGGTACTAAAATTGCACAGACATTTGCATTAAGAATCAATGTACAGTAATGACTAAATTTATTATTTTATTAATCACTGATTCAACAAATATTCATTGAGTGTTCCTTAATTTCCAAACATTACACTAGGTTTTAGGTTATAGTGAAAACAAATTACAGACACACACACATATACACACACACATATATTTAAGTTATATATGTATGTGTGTGTGTGTATATATATATATATACATATAAAACCTATACCTACATATACCGAATTTATACTACCTATTTTCATTAAAGTTGTAAATATTATCACAGTTGCACCTCCAATTAATAATTATCACTTCTGACCTACCTTTGTTTACTTGTATTCTGTTCTCTGCTACATTTCATTAAGAATATCTATGACTTACCAAAATGATTGAAATAATATAGAAGAAAATGTGGTGTACATCCTGAAACTAGCATCTTTTTTGCCTTAATTTATTTGTTCATTTTCTTCCTATTATAAATCTTCATGGTTCCTAGTGTTCTTATCCATCAAGCATGATTTTATAACAATGAATGCAGTATATTTGTGTCTCCCTCAAAAAAGGGGTTCAATCAAAGAAGGAAATTTTATTGTGATTTGATAAAATTTAATTACTTCTGCTGTCTTGATAATTTTCATATTTTACCCACAATGAACTGCAACACATTTTCCTTTAAATTACCGTGACCAGTAAATGTGTCATTTTTATCCTTATGGCTACTGTTGAGTAAAGTGACGGACGGATTTGAGAAAGTTCTGTAATTACTGTTTCAGTCATATCTAACAGAATATATAAATGTTAGGGGATAATGGAGAGTAGGAGATTTCAACTGTCCTGATCTGATTCTCTCTTTTTTTTTTTCTCCATATCTGTCAGTGACTGTAACAGCATCAATCCGATCTCTGAGCTGTTTGTCTACCATGACTTACACGTTTTAAATTTAAACTAACTTCCTTTCTGTATGCATTTCATATTTCCTAAAGCAGTGGACTAGTAAACAGAAAAGTGCACACCATGAAATGGGTAGGTAATTCTTTCCTCATAAACATCTTGGAAGAGCAAAGAAATAAACAAAACCAAAACCAACTGAATGAACAGAAACAAACAAACGCAAATCCACTGCTATGACATTATTATAGCCATGTTAATGGAATTGATAAACATGGTGTACTTTACGTGACATTGTGCTTAGAATAAAAAAAAATTACTTTAAGTAGGTTTTGATTAATGAGACACTCAAAAGTTTAATTGGACTAAAATTTGACCCTGCTTTATTCTAAAGCCTAATTATAAAGTTTGTATACCTCAATCTACAGCCTTAGAAAACATTACTGTTTCAGCGCTCTTGTTCTTTTGCTACTTTCTTACTCATTATTATTATTATGTTTCTGTTTTTGTTTTTTTTTAGGATTGGGGAGTTTAGCTCAGAGTCAATAATCCAGACTTGAATTGCAATGAGAAACATATAAAAAAGACCCCATCATTATATACAGCAGATCTCTAACAGCTGTAATTTTTACTATTAATAACTATGCAATTTATTACCATGTGAGAAAAGCATATTTGACACTTTTACAAATGAATTAGCTCTTTTTTTTTTCAAATATATCAATGAATGTCACCTAACTCTGACATTCTCCAAAAAAAAATTATTCCAGTCACAGAACAGGGGACTCTGTAATAACTTCAATATTATGAAATTTACTTATTTTTTTCCTGAGAATGAGAATCCTTGTTTCAGGGCCTGTTGCTCTCTTAAACAGGCTTAAGCAGGTTATTTTTTTTTGTTTTGTTTTGTTGACTTTTACCTTTGAAACAAATTAGCATTGCTTCACATTCTTCTGCTAATATATCTTCAGAATTGATTGCAGCAAAATGGGCATTCAAATACATGTTTTAAATCTATAGAAACATTTTTCTGCTCTGAGAAAACAAGATTTCCATGAAGGTGCTGTTATGTTTTCTCCCCCAGTCTTTAGCTTTCTAGTGGGTAATTGTAAGATAGATTTGTAGTTAATGTTATTGAGTTCTTATTATGTAACAGATCCTGTGCTAAACACTTTTGTGTGCTTCATTCCATTAAAAATCACAAAACCAGATGATACAGAACGATTATGAAATTTAGCCAAATAAATAAACAGCAGAGCTCTGACTAAACCTAACTAAATTCATAGACTACAAAGCACATACTTTTAGCCATTACTCAGGCATCAATGGGAAATGACTCTATTGTACATCAAATATGACACATGCTTTCCTCTAATTTTCAATCGCTCTGTACATACCATGTTAGGTTGGGACCATGTGAGTCATTCTGGCCAACAGGCTGTAAGCAGAAGTAGCATATGCTATTTTTCAGTCTGTGGAATTTATAGTGGGTTTGAGTTTTCCTCAATCTTTCTTCCTTTGGAAGCCACATGTTGGCAACATCCTAAAATGGAAGCTCCTCCATCAGCCTGAGTCCCTGAGTGTCTATGTAGAACAGAGCCACCCTCCACTCCCAAAATGTGCTTTAGATTTGTGGTGAGAACATAATGAGGTTTGGGGGTTAATTTGTTACCTCAGCAAAACTCAACTTTTTCTGACTAATATAGTGTCCTAATGAGAAAGAAAATAAAATGGGTGTTAGTTACTTAATGAGTAAGTAAATGTCTGATCTCATTGCCTCTGAGTAAGTATGCATTATATTCAGATGGACGTATATTTCCTATAATTATCAGTAGATGATGTCATACATAAAAATTTATTTGAAGGTTCTGAGATATCTTATGGGAAGAATAAATGAAAAGAAAAAAATAACAATATGGTAAAACATTGCCAATGTTAAATTTTTGATAATATTTTCTCAAGCTTTTTTTTTTTCCTTTTAATCTAAGAGGACAAATATTGAATGTTTAACTCTGAGGGAGGAGAGAGGTAATATGATATTCTGGATCATTTTATTCTTCAGTTAATAATATTTACTTTACCCTATCTGATTATAAGCCATTTTAAGTCACACTTGTCTGAAACCAAAAAAAAAAAAAAAACTAGGGAGTGAGAGGTTCAAATGCTGTGGACTAGGTAGGAGTGAAATGAGGACACAAGCCAGCCTGATATATAGAAGTCAGATAAGGTCTTATTCTTCCTTCATAAAGATTTCAAGACAAACAGGAGTCAGAGTTTTAAGCAACAGTGGACTCCGCAAAATATGACTCACTCATATTGTGAGGTTTTATCTGTTCAAAGTGGAAAAAAGATTGTTAGTCATAGAATTGTTTTTTCTAAAAATATGCCATAGAAAATACCATCAGAAACTTTACTTTGGGAGCAGAAAGGGTGTGTTCCTCAATAAGGAATAACCAAAACTGTGGAATATGACAACACTGAGCCATGTGGTTAGGTAAAGTAGTGAAAGTATGTTGCTGAGTTCCCTGTTATTTTGATCTAGCAGCCAGGAAGCACAGCTATTTATGAGAGGGTAGACAAGTCATTAACATGCCAGCCTTACTTTTGTGTAATTTGTAGAAGTTTGTGTAATTTGAAGAAATAATATCTGAAATATCTCCTATCCCAATATTCTAAAAATCTCCAATTTTCTTATAGCATAGTGGTTAAAAAATATGCTCTCTTAACAACTTGGTAAACCTGGACATATTACCTAACTTTTCTATAGTTCAGTTCTTCATCTGCAAAATTGGAATAACAATAGGATCTATCTCATAAAGCTATTGTGAAAATTAAATTAGGTAATGCACGTAAATGATTAGAATTTTGGCTTACATGTAGTAAACAATAATTAACAGTGATTTTTGTAGATAAAAGAATATTTATTTTCAAAATTATTTGTTCATGCCGTACCAGGAAAATCCTCCTAGATTCTTCTCTAAGAATAATCTAAGTTGATGTCAGCTAGGATTGTGTTTACTTAATGCAGTCATAAATTGTGTAATCAGTCAAGTTCTTACAGATGAGTTCTATGTGTCTTTCCTCATGTTTGTCTCCCCATAGAGTTTGGTTTCTTGTTCTTTTAAAAGTAAGTTGAAAATGAATGTTAGCATGCATGATACTATTTTGGCACATTTGCTTGATTCATTTATTATTATTTATGGTTGAAGTAGTGCTCTAATAAAGGGGCTCTTTAATAAAGATTGCTGACTTCTTTTTTAAGGGTCAGCACTCTCCATTCGAGGGAATGTTTATTCATGTTCTCAGTTACCTATGCACTGCAGATGAGACCTGCTGTTCCTAAGCCCACAAACTGATCTAGAACTAGAGGGAGCAAATGCACACCAAAATTAGAATGGAACTCCTTGCACTGATTTAGGCTCAGACTAGACCAATCTATGGCCTGTTCTCAGGAAGCAAAAAGTACAATAAAAATTAAACTTGGGAAACCTCATCAAGTCACAACAAGATGAGGGTTTTGATGAAAATATGGCCTTTATCAGATGATTTGAAAGGAATGGTAAGGATATCCTAGTAAAGGATAATTGGGCTGGTATGTAAGCAGAAGAAAAGGCAAGCATGATGATGGTGATAGAAATTAAACCCAGAGTTTTCTTATGAAAAGGTGAATGTCACAGAGACACTTCCTTCCCAGTCTCCTGGTAGATAAAACCTTGTATAATTTTGTGTTTTGCTCTAACATGAACAACCTTTCTCTCATGAACAGAGAGGAAACCTATATATTTTATTTTCTTCAACATCAAAGGCAGTCGTCATGTGTACTTAGGTGTACCCAATATTTTTGGCTCCTAAGTTCTAGGCTAAACTAGAGAAATACACTGAAGTTTTACCATTATTCTCCCTTTAATATGAAAGGAGAGAACATTTCAGTGAGTTTCAGGAAGATGTGTATTGCCCAACTAACATAAAAAATGCTGTGTTTGTCTGGGGTGTATTTTTACCCACATCATAATGTATGTTATGCAATATGCATGTGCTCTGTGGGTTAAAAATTCTATATTTCTATAGGCCTTTTTGATTTTCAAGTGCTCAACTCAACAGAATTTCAACCTATATCCCTGGGATCTTTCTTCTGTTACCTCCTAACAGCGGGATTAATTAGTACTTGAAAAAGTCAAGATGAGGGTTCAATAATTACTCTACTTTCTGAGTCTATAGTCATTTCAGGGAGGAAAAGGGGTACTCTGCAAATGATTCTATAGGTGAGCTTTGTTTTTATACTCCAACATTAACCATAAAACAAAGATGTAACTTTGATAAGGAATTTTACAATTGAAACAGTTAACTTCCAATGTCACTCCTTTTCTAGAACCCTGCCATCGCCAAGCTTAGTTTGCTTAAGTTGAGGCCTGCCTGTCTTTTTCACAGAGACACCAGAATTTGACACATTCAGGGGCTGGGAAGCTATAATCTGAGCCAAGATACTAATTATAAGGAACATGAAAGGATGCTAAATTTGGCTTGAGAACAAAAGGAAACAACTATTCTTTTAAAAATCAGTTCTAACATTTGATCTTCTCAATCATCATTGGTGGTCTTAATAACACTGGAAAATAACACTGCATAAAGGATTAGCAAACATTGCTAAGAGGAACTTGGCCCAAATATAATAAGATTACATTTGGTTAAGAAACTCTGTTCCCTCCTCATCTATTCAACACTTCTGTGAATTCTGCAATAAAATTCATCTCTTCTTTACCAAATCTTTGTCTGATTTCATTATTCATTACAATTACCCTTAATAATATATAATTGTTTTATAATTTTATTTTTGCTTAGTGGGGACAGGGTTCTTTTGCTTTTAGTGAAACCCACATGATCAAATGTAGTGCAGAGAAGATTGTCACATGCTACATGCTTGTTCTCAGCTACGTGTTCTTACTTTGCTCTGCTGCTTTGCTCCTCAATTATACCTTACTGGAAAAGACACACCACTACTCTTTGTCCCTCTCGACTTCACAGACCTAATTCCATTTGAACCTCTTGTGTACCCTCTTAACTGAGGATGAATTGGGTTAGCTGCAGCATTCCGTTTTTGTACATTGAAATATTAACCAACTACAATTCACATTCAAGTCTAGGAAACTCTCCTCAGCAAGGAAAGAGAATCGTGTACTGGTTGTCTAATTTGTCAAACACAATGTAAATCCTGTCAAATTGTCTCAATGCCTACAACATTTGTAGTACAGCTACAAGAATCAGTATCGAAAGCACTTGGAGTACATTTTTTCCATAAAAGCTTAGATAAAGTTTAACTCTTATAATGAATGTTAAACTCTGATCTTCCAGGGTGTAGAGGCAGAGTTTTGCAAAGAAAATACCTATCCAGGAGACATGGATTTTTAACCTTGCCAGATGAATCTAGCATATAACATATCTAAAAGGTCCCAGAGAAAGAAAGTCCCCTTTGTTTTCAATCTCTGAACTTACTTCCTGGGCAAATTCAGGCAGTTTTCCAATGTATGAATATTTTCCTCCAGCAAGGTTTGATCATTGTAAATGCATTGTGGGGATGGCATACTGTTTCCTTTGCCAGAAACCCCAGAGTCAACAGATAGGGGCCCAGGAAACCAAGTTTCCAATCTGGGAAGGTCAAACCCAGATGAAATGCAAGAAAGTCACTGTTTAATCATGCTGATTTCTTCTAAATTAAGCAGTGCTGGAAAGCACAGACACTGGCAACGCTGCTATTAAGATAAGTTTGATTCATTTAGCAACAGTAGTAATCTAGGGAAACTGACTAAAATGAGCAAATGCCAATAATGCTGGTAAACAAGTGTTCACACCTGTTAACAGCTGTGTGGGTTTGCTGCACCAGGTGTGCTATGTAAACTCAACTCATTGCCACATTTATCACCTATTAAGAGTTATCAAAATGCATCATGCAGACTATCCTGGCAGTTGTCACAAATAAAGCTGGATACCATTCGTCAGAGGCCTCAATTAAATGAATTTGCAAATACAACGTATATCAGAGATCATATCAAATAGGATTCTATAAAAATTCTGTACTATGAAAAATAGTAAAGGAAAACTCCAAAACCATGTCCCTGGATGAGTCTCACAAACGACTCAATTCTAATATTTTCAAGAAGCCAATGGAAAACTTTCATCTTTATTTTTTTTTATTTTTATTTTTTGGCAATCACAAGGTGGAGGGTATTTACAATTGCATTAAAAAATGTGAGGAAGAGATGCAGGCTGCTGATTAAACTGCTGCAAAGCCAAGCAAAAAGAAAACTTGAAAATTTACATATTATATTATCTATTCTGTTGTAATAATGAGAGAGAGACTACGCTGCAGAGTTTCCAGGTGCTAGTTAGGCAATTAATTTGATTGCAAATTTCTTGCATTTCTGTATAACATACTTAATAAACTGAATATTCCTATCATGGATATTTGGCCCCCTGAATACTGAGTCATAGAATTTACAAGTTGAAAAGTACCTTAGGGGCCAGTTGTCTAATGTATTAGTCCTTTAACTTCTCTAGAGAATTACTTTAAAGCCACTGATGAGCTTATATTCAAATATTGTTTTGCAATAAGAAAGTCAGTTCAAGAAATATATTTCATTTCTGAAGCCGACATTTCTATATTAAGCTCATTAAAAGAAAAATCTTAGACACGTTGAATTTAACAGAGTTTAATTGAGCAAAGAACGATTTACAAATCAGGCAACTCTTGAACCAGGAATAGGTTGAGAGACTCCAGGGCTGCCACTGGTAGAAAAAACGTGTATGGACAGGAAAAGGAAAGTGATGTACAGAAAAGGGAAATGAGGTATAGAAACAGGTAGATTGGTTACAGCTCAGCATCTGCCTTATTTGAACTTGGTTTGAACAGTTGGCTGCCTTTGATTGGCTGAAATGTGGTTATTGGCACAAGAGTAGGTTACAGCCTACTCACACATCCAGTTAGGTTACAGTTCACTATGTACAGAGTAACCTCTAGGCTGAATTTACAATATGCATGGAGGTAATTTTAGGCTTAAATTAATTTAATGAGCTATTTTATTCTTCCCCACAATTTTATACACCAGTCCTAATTCAATCCATTTGATCCCACTGCTTCCCTTGGCAATGTAGTTTCCAGAAGGGCAGAGGCTTTGTTTGCCTTGTTCACTCTCTCACCCATGTCATTTACTACCTAGCCTGGCAGGGGACAATATAAATACATACATTTGTTGAATGAGTAAAAAACAGAAATTAAACCTCATTCTTATCACACTCTGATAATCATGAAAACGTTTAAGAACAGTTATAGATCTTTCAATTCATCCCCTGCCCTTCAGTTTCTACTCATATTTCACCATCCTGACTGCACACACATGGATTTGGTTAAGTGTATATATGTGTGAGGATGTCTGTGTTTTCTTTTTCAAGAGAGAGGAAAATATGCCTATACCTTTTCTTAGTACTTGCATTCCTTGGACACTGACAATTTTAAAATGGTGTAGTCATTTTACCAGGCCTAATATGAATATATTAAAATCGTGGCCTACAGATGTGACTCATAATGAGGACAACATCCACAACATTCCTTCCTGTCTCTTTCAAAGTCAGAGTCAGATAAAAATGATGCTGAAAATAATATCTATTCCTTCATTTCTATCAGTTTCTTATGTGTGCCTTGAAATATCTCTATAAAATAGTGTCCATCAGAATAAGGACAATTGATGATTTAGAAGTCAGTAGCATCCTTTAAATTTTAAATTGTAGTGAAATATACACTTTGTCTTCTTTTTATTTTCTTTAAAATTGGAGACTTCAGAAAGTAAGAAAATTCAACTTTTTATCCCTCCCTTTTGTCTTTTATTGTTGTGCTTGTCTAATTTCCAGATTCGTTGGAAGCTAGAACTGACATTTTTTGCAGTCATTAACATAGATTATGATAATTT
>RJWJ010036029.1:0-16313 GCA_004363605.1 Indri indri
TATATTGATACACCTCTATTTAGAGCAAAGAATGCTCTCTGAATATTTACAGAGAAAGAAAACTTGTATAACATCCAATCTGATGCCATAGCATTTGCTCAGTAAATATAGACATGCAGACATAAATATGATTACTTATCTATAATGTAGTTTTATAAAATGAGTCACAATGTCATTACAAGTTATGATTTTCCTTTTTTCTTCACTTCACCTGATATTGTGAGCCTGTATATGGAATGAGATCGCGGAGCGACAGAGCATGGAAATGCAATGCCTTCCACCTCTGACTTGAATTCTGACTTAGGCCTCCATACTCTTTAGTAACTGTAGGAACCATGGAGTGGGACAGGATTCTAATAGGCCCAGGATGTGTCACTCACCTCTGTCACATGGGAAATTCCCTTGATGCAATGACAGCCTCCAGGTAACTTCAAGGCAGCTACCCCAGAGGTCATGGAACAGAATGGATTTTAAAAACACAGTGGGAAGCAATAGGGAAGAGATGGGGTCAGTTACATGCTTCACATGGACCCCACTACTTTAATCCTGTGTTTGCAATGTCTTCAGCAGCTTCCCTTCCCTGCTGGTTGGTGGCGATGAGGTCAGAGCAGGGGCTTAGCAGATGGAGGGGCCTGGACCTGACACCCAGTTCTTCCCACTGAGCTATGCTGGGGCAGGTGTGTCTGAGCAGCAGTTGCAGCTCCCAGTGACCTGCAAACAGCCATGCCTCCTAACGGTGTGATCTGGGCGAGGGACACATGTGGCCAGAATGGCTGTCACTAATGGGTGGCCAGTGTCCGATCTCCTGGCCCTTGAGATCTGACACTTTGGTCCCTTCACCCCTACCTGCCCATGATCAGCAGCACATGTGTGCTCAGCTCCATTCACTGAAGACTGTGACTCCCAGGCCACCTGATCCTGCTCTTAGAGTTATCTGTCACCCTTATTTTCTTGTTTCTCTTATTTTCTAGAGTAGAATTGAATTATTTGTGAATAATACAGCAAATGCACGTCACAGTAGGAAAGTAGCTGATTTCTGGAGACCATGCACTGAGAAGTGGGGGCTGAGTGGGTGAGGGATGGTTGTCTCTTCTACCAACTTAGAGGAATTTTGATGGAAGACAGCTAAGTGTGCAGGGATGTCAGCAGTCCTGCTGCAATTACAAGAAGGCATCTCCCAGGCCATTAATTTCTGTGAACTTGTAAGGCCAGGGAAAAAAGGGGACGCCATTAATTGGGGCATTATTAATCTTTTTTAAAGCTTGGTAGTGGTGATATTTATTAATTTTAAAGCATGGCTTTATGACATTTAATTACATAAGGAAGCTCATTGGATCCCTCTCTTAAAGAAAGATTACACCAACTTGCCAATAAATCCTTGTTCTGGAGCTTCTAGTGCAGCCAAACTGAGCTTGTTCTACTTTTGAGACACATGTCTTCCAGGGAGGAACAACTGGTCCTGATTAAATAAACAAATAAATAAATAACCCGATCCCAACTTTCCCCACCTTTGCACCTTACCTTTCAATAATTAAAATGGAAATGCAAAAGGAAATATCAAACGACTCTTTCTCTGCTGTTATCTTTCCTCTTCACTTTCCCTAGTGTGTCTGGTTTAAGATATATCAAAACTAAAAGGCCACGGGGTATTTTCAGATTAAAGTTTGCCTCAAAGTTCAAGAGGCCTGGGTAATGAGAATGATGTCAAAGCCATCATCATCCATCAAGGACCATCCAAAAAAAAATCAAACTACTTAAGAGTGGCA
This sequence comes from Indri indri, assembly GCA_004363605.1. Taxonomy (NCBI): domain Eukaryota; kingdom Metazoa; phylum Chordata; class Mammalia; order Primates; family Indriidae; genus Indri; species Indri indri. Next base: position 1,767 of record RJWJ010036029.1, read on the forward strand.
GCTGGAGTCAAGGATTATAGAGTTGTAGCAAGTGCAGGGAAATCTGTGCTGTTTGGGATGGAGGGTGTTGCCGGAGAGACCTACGACCAAGTGCTTGTGGACCCGGAGGGCCGTGTAGACATGCAGCTCTGCAGTGAAGATTTTGCCAACGCCAAGAAGCAGCCAGCTTGACTTGTGTCTGTGTGGTGATGTGAGACACGAGACTGCTCCTGTCTGCTCCACCGCCACCACGCTGGCCAACCCAACCCTAGTGGGAGCCCAGAAACACCTGTGGTCCTCGGCTTCCTCAGTGGTGAATGTTAAGCACAATCCTGATGGAAACCTCTGAACTTGACTCAAAGTCAGTCTTTCCATGTGGGCTCTGGTCCAAACTAGCAGAGAAAAGCATCATAAATCAGACACTACAACTGAATTTTTGATATTTTGGAGAAGGGCTGTATGGGATTTATCTAAGGGAGAAAGCCTGTTTAATAATTTAAGGAGGCAGCAGAAATGGTATCAGAGAGCAACCATCTTTCAGGCTTGCAGATGCACTATTTATAGACAATCTGCTGTTTACAGATCATTCCTACCCTCTCATGAACGTGCCCATGGAGGATTATTGCTGTGTGTGATGGATGAAGTCCTAGAAACTGCATATACCCAAGAGCAGCAAAGCTGCATCATCTGAAATAAATTCTGTAACCCAAACTTTCCAATAAATTAAACCACATGCAATGATTCACAAGGAGAGTTTTCTGTGTGCAATTGGTCTAACATATAACTGTAGGCATTAGAATTCAGGAACCCATCTTTTTGGAATGTTCTGACATTCGGTGGCTTCCATCACCCCTCAACCCCCTATACCCACTTGGGAATCCAGGCCTTGATTAGAAGATGTATATTTTAGACTGGGTCCCCCCAGAAGCAAACCCTGAGATAAGGATGTGGGTGCGTGTGCTTTATTTGGGAGACAGTCCCAGGAGGCACTGGGATGGGAGTGGGAAAGGGGTGGGGAAGGGGAGGCCACAGCAGCCAGCCCATCATGACTGTGGGCTCCTGGGCTCAGCACCATTAGGGAAGATGGCACAGGACATGGGTTGTCTCACTGAGGGACAAAGACTCTGGGGTGTTTGCCCATCAGCTCCCACCCTCATTGCCTGAGCTGTGCCACTGCCACCTGCATTGATATATATGGTATCCTATGTCCAACCCACACAGGATTTCCTTTAGTGAGATGCAAGAAGGAAGGACAAAAATGCCCTTTGTCATTACTCTGCCTCTGTCTCCATAGCTGTGTAATAGTGGCTAGATGGTGGGGCTGTTTTGGACAGCATTAATATTTTTAGTATTTCAAGATGCCTCTTTTCCCCCAAAGTTTCCTCTGTGGTAGGAAAGTCAGAAAATATAATCAAAGCCAGATTCAAAGCTTGTAATGATTTCCCTACACCAGAAAAAGAAGTTCAAACCAACCAAAACTATGCCATCCAACATGGGTTCGATATCCATCCTGCATTTGTAAAGTCTGAAACCAACGGCACAGGCAGAGGATGAAGAAGGCAGGTGTGGGAGGTCGTTGGCCTGGAGCAGAACACAGGATTAACAGAGGCCGCTCTGCAGCTGCCACAGGGACAGCACGTTTTAGGAGGAAAGATGATCCCGCCCAGGGACAATAATCATCCAAATGAGCTGCTCTTGCTCAGGCAGCACTGAAAGTCAGGGACCGGGTGGAGGTGCCTTTTAAAAGACGTGTTGACAAAATAAGCCAGTGGGCAATTGAAGGAGCAGTTCACATAAAGAATGGCCAAAGGAACAGAAAACCTTCTCAGAAAAGAATATTCCCAGGAGTTATAAGAAAGTTCAGTTTGGGGAGGGCTGGCATGTAGGGAAGGGTGCCCGTGGGCTCTGTGCAGCTTCAGAAGGCAAAACAAGGATGAACAGGTGAGTGCCGTGGGCGTGGGCTCCCTAACTCCCAGCAGGATCTGACAAGGAATGAGATTCCTGAAGTTTCGGAAGCTCCTGATCTGTCCCTGCTGCGAACCAATATAGATACTTTAAACATAAGAGCTCAGGAGAGTGGATTCTTCACCATGTTTTGTTTGCTTGTTTGCTTTGTTTTGTTTTATACGTGGGGGTGAAGGGGACGGGACGCCAGTTCCAGTCCTTGTGGGTGGAAGCTGCCATTTCCTGAGCCATGGCCCCTGTAGTTAGCATGGCCATTGCACAGGGCAGTCCTGCTGCGCGTTCCGTCACTTGCAGACTGTGGAGGCGTTAGATTGGAGGACGTGATGGCCGTCCCAGAGCCAGCTTCATTGCAACGGGAATGGCCTGGTGGTGGCTGTTGCCTGCCCTTGGCGTCTCCTTCCAGATTTGCCTCATGAAAGCCCCTTGTGAAGGACCGTCCATCTCTCTTATCCTCAGTCCTTGGGAGTTTTGGCAAGGTGGCCTGGATGGAAAACAACTAGGAAGTGGTGTCTTGGCTCCTCATCTGCAACAGTGACAGATTGCAACCATCCCACTTCCTTGGCAGCTTCGGAAGCCAGCACCCTCCCTGGGAGTCACGCAGAGTGACCCCAGAGCACAAAAGACACAGCATGTCATAGCAGGCTTGCGTTTGCAGAAGTAACTCGCTCGGGGTACTTCAGATTTCACCGGCCTCGGCCAAGTGATTTTTTTAATGTGCAGGGAGAAGTGGGCTGAGGACGAAACAAAAGTTGAAGGGAAACCAACGCAGCGTGGTGCTGGGGTGTGGTGTGAGGAGTGGGAGTGTGTGAAGGGAGTGTGGGAGTGTGTGGGAGGAGAATGTCCCAGGCCTTGCTTTGGGGGATCCGTTTGTGAGCCAAGAGAAAAGGTGACAGGAAGGAAAATCGTCCAGCATGGCCGAGGCACAGACGGACATGCAGGGCAGGGAGAGACAGGCAGGAGACAGGCCACACAGGCCTTTTAAGGATTCCGACGGTGTGGATGTGAGGACACTGGGACGTTCTCTGATGCACGGGCTTGAAGAGTCTGTCTTGTCCTCCCTTCTTCAGCCCGGGTGAACATTTTAAGAGTCATGGATCTTTTGCTTTTTCTTGCCAGGGTGAATGATGTATGTGTGGTTCTGTAGACTTTGCACATGTGTGTTTATGCATGTGTGTGCATGCATGTGCACATGTATGTACATGTATGAATTGGGGCTGGGCAGGGAATGAGGAAACCTTGGGGTAGAGATAAAAACACACATTGGGGTGTCAGAAGAGAGCACACCAATGTCACCCCATCACATTTTTGTCTCCCTGATAAATCTTTTTGTCTCCTCAAAAGAAACTGCAATCTCCAAGAACCTCTGCCATGAAGATGACAGAGGGCCTCTGTCTTACATCTTTATTCTCAGGATTATTTGAGACAGAGACAGCAGCAAGTGTGAGTGTGGATATGAGAGGATGTCATCCTCCAGCTCCCTGAGGGCCAGATAAGGGGGGCTGGGCTCTGGGTGCATTCACCTCCCTGGCTGAGGCCGGGCATCACTGGAGGTCGTGGAGGTCCTCTGCGGAGGTGTCAATTTTGGAGGGATTGGACATACACCATTCCATTGTCCTGTCTGCCTAGGGGAAGTGTCCCCAGCCTTCCGAGCAGGGAAACTTCCAGAGAAAGTACTTCAGCATGGGTCCCCTAGGGGTGACAGGGAACAATTCTGGATTTCCGGATTCTAGCCACCTAAAGTGTTTCTCCAAATCCTCAACACCTTACAGGTGACCTGATGCATTCTAACGGAGAATCCCTGAGCTGAGAGGTGCCTAGGCTTTGGCTGGTGGTGGGGGCCTTCTGACCCCAGGTGAAGTGGGCTTGTAGACAGCGTATGATGGGAACAGTCGATGCAAGAGTGAACCTGGGCTTCAACAGTTGGGTTCTGCATCTTCAGTGGGAAGAGGATTGCTGTCTTGCCAATGTAAGTAGAGGACAACTCTCGCACTGGGGCTAACTCTGACTCTTGGTCCCCTGATCCCCCCTCCCTGCTGCCCCACCCAATAATGAGGCTGAAACAGGTCTTTTCAAATGATATTTAGACTGTGTTGTGTTTGATGTGTGCAACCAGGTATGTATATATGTAAAGCGCAGAAATGAAAGGAAAACCTGCATGCCCACCACCCAGTTTAAGAAACAGATCATTTTCCCCCAGATGTTCCACCTGGGCCTGGGCCTTGCCTCCCACCCAGAGGCGGTCACTGCCCTGAAGTTAATTGTCTGCTTTCTCATTAACAGACATTTGAGTTTTTCCAGAGTTCTCACTGTAAGAAAAATGCTGTTGGGAACATTCCTGAACACGTGTCCCAGTGCAGATGGACAAGAGTCACCAGCTTACGTGACCAGGTGGGAAATTGCTCCATGGCAGGGTATGTGCAGCTTACCCTACTAGATAATGCCACATTTTCATGATTTATTCTCTAACCAGTAATTTTTAACTGTCCTCTGTTGCTCCACAGCCTTGCCAGGCACGGGGTGTGATCACATATCTTAAATTTTGGCAACCAGTGTGTGTGCAGTAAAATTTACTCTTGTATTTTTCTGGTAACAAATGAAGTTGAACATTTTTAATGTTTCTTGGCCATTGTGTTTCCTCATCTGTGAAATGCCAATCCATATCTTTTTCTGTCTTTCTCCTTTGAGGCTGTTTTTTCTATTTGATATTGATCTGAGAAGCTCACGTGTCCTCTCTCTCTCTGTGTTTGTGTTTACCTGTGTGGCACACGTTTTCCACTTTCTTTTGATGAAGACAAGTTGTCGGTTTTAATGCTGTTGAATGCATCAACTGTTTTCCTTGTGGTTCATATTTTTATATTTTATTGAGAAAATCTTTCCTGATCTGAAGTTCCAAGGATACACTCTCACATGTTCCCATAAATATGTAGCATTTTACCTTTTACACTGAAGTCTTTACTCCACTGAGGTGCCTGGTGCGGAGGCTGGCTGTGTGGACATGCAATTGTTCTGGTCTTTTTATGTGGACCCGAATTTTAGCTCTCCGTTATGTTCCATTGGTGGATTCTTCTCTCTCTTTATGTGGAAATCTCACTCTTATCTGAAAGGCAACTCTCCCCACTTGGTTCTCCATCTGCAGAAACCCTTCCCAACACTGGCAGCTGTTTAAACAGGAAGTCTAGGCCTCCCATGAAACGTAGACTTCCCAAGTCCGCTTTCACATTTGTTTTTCTCCTGGGACTCCCACTCTCACTCGATTGCTGGCATAAGAATGTTTCCTTTACTTTCTTGTAAGAGCTGCCATGCATCTAAAAGTGTATTTTAAAATATTTTTCCAGCACTTATGCACATTTTATTCCAAAGAGATTTAGTCCATCATTGGCAGAAACCTTGACTGGTTCTGAAGTCCCCACTACCAGCAGATAGCTGATGTCTTGAGGAATGCTGCTTTGGAAGCAACACAATTAATTCCGCTGCTCTTGTGGTGGTCTGGCAACCCATGGTCCAATAAATGTTTCATGAGTTCTAGTTGGCTGCAATAGTGCAGTGAAATTTTAAGATATTTGGAAATAGTCCTGGACTTTTCAGCCAAGAACCCTTGGTTGGTTTTTTTTGTTTGTTTATTTGTTTTTGTTTTTATATCACCTCTCCTAGCTCAGGTCAGCCCAAGCTTGAAGGAAGTTAGAAGTTTCTCCCAGAACTAAGTGTTTAGGAGCATCTTGGGATACTACCTTAGAGAGAGGAAATGATTAGATGCCCCTTGTGCCTGGGCATACAAACATGTCCACTAGAGTCCCAAATTGCCTAGACCCCTGCATGGGGAGTAGACGTGGGAATCTGCATATGGGTCTGCCCAAAGGTGGGGTGACCTACACTGTTGCTGTTGAGATCTGACCCGATCTCTAAGCGCCACTGAACACCTGGTCAGCCAATGCTGAAACAGAAGGAATGGCCTAAGGGAAAAAAATGGCAAAAATATTTTCTGTCTCTTTGAAACATCCCCTACTCCTTACTGGGAAATAAAACCTACATCCCTGTCTCAGGCCAGTGGTCAGGAGGCGCAGGGTAATGTCTTTTGTTCTTTGTGCTACAGGAGATGGCTCAGCCCCCCAGACCCAGCAGGTGGAGGTCCTGGACGTCAAGGCGGGCCTCCCAGGTGGACGGAGGTCACTGAGGTCTGGTTGGAGGTCACAGGTTGTCTTTCCCTTCCCCCCTAGATGGGATTGACTGCAATTGCCTGAAACTAAATGGCACCCATTTAAAAGCTTTGTGTTTCTGCTTATTAGGGGGACGATGGCATTTTTCAGATAGTAGTCTCCATCCTCCTCATTTGCCAGCAAATTAATAAACTTCTCTTTCCTTCTGCTCAAATCATTTGTCCTCATTCTTCTGATGCAGCCCTGAGGACAAGTGCTGAGCTTTCAGTAACAATGCTGCCACTCACCAACAACTATGCCAGCTAGTTTAGCACTGGGGACATCGTGGGAATGTGTACCATGGGCAGTCTATAACCCAAGAGGCACCCAACACATGCTCTTGAAACCTGTCAACAACACCCTGAACCTCTAAGTTTTGAGTATGACACAAACCTCTTTGCTCAGATCAATCTTGGCTGATATTGGCTTTTGCTTGCCGTTATCTCTTTCTGCACCCACAAAGCTGTTTTCACAGGTAATGGAGACAGTGGCAGGGCCACTAAGTGCCAAGACAGGTCTACACTGGACGGTCTGCCAAGGCCCTGGACACCTTCTCAGAGTCCTCACTCCAGACCCCTGAGGTCCTGGGAACTAGCTGCCCGGTGGGCTTTCCCCACCTTGTTGAAAGCATTTATCAGAAAATCTGCTTTGAATAGTTGTATGGTTTACCAACCTGAAATTATTTCTCCACAAAGCTCCTATAAAATTCCCCATGATATTTTAAAATTCTTTGTAATTAATGGATTGAGGCCAGTCAACTATAATGGCATTCCTTATCTTGTGATCTTTTTCTTTCTTGTTGGAAGTGCTCAAGGTTCCAAATGAAACCCTGCTTTAAGGTATTGTGAGGTCAGTAATTTAGGAATACTCTTCTAAAAACCTGTAGAAACCCCTAAGCTTTCCTACAGTTGGTGGCAGGAGACCATTGTTGATAGTGGATATATTAAATAGTTTCAGGGTCAACCCACTCTCCGGGCTGGGACCTTGTGTGTCCACTATTCCAACAAAGGTTCAGGAGACTTGACACATGTCCAAGGACAACTTTAAACTATTCTCCCTAGGGGACCAGCTTTCCAAAGGACTTTGCTTCTATTTTCTGGTACTGCTGAAAATAATTATCTCATCTAAATAAACAAATGCTGCTTCATATTTCGCATCCTCATTAACCTTTTCCTTTACCTCAAGGCCTCTTTGTAAATTGATAAAAGCCAACAGGGAAATTAAAGCAAATTGTGTCTTTGTTCTCACCAGCTAAGGATACTCCCCAAGTCCTTTGCTTAAAGCTACTATTCCTTAGCAACCAGTCCAAGGTGTCCTGAATTCAAGCTGAAATGTATTAATCTTCATGAGCACTTTTATGGGCTTACCCTGTACTGGCTGTATTCCTTCCGGACCATAATGAAAAAGGATCAGCAGTGCTCTAGGATTCAGATGTTATGCTCTCAATTAATGTCTCTTCAATGTGTTCTTGCAGGTCCTTCATTTTAGGCAATGCATGCTTCTTAGATTTCTCTGGAAAAAGTCAATGTTATTCTCTTCTGTCCGGCACTGCTCAGTCTGAAGCCAACTTCAGTCCCATCCCTGAAGTATCCTTTTCTATTTCTCCTTCCACTGTCCAGTAGTGAGGGGTCATCAAAACAAAACCTCGGCCCCAGAAGACAAATTACTGTGTGCCTTTGTTCAGTCTCTGCTTTTGTGAGGAATCTGCATATAGAAGGCAAATGTAAAGGTGGCTGGGTATTTATGTCTGTGTGCTGCTCACCACACTGGGCTGGAACTTCAGAAAGAGCCCTGGGGGCAAATCCAAGCCTTTCATTCAGGAACCTCTGAGTCTTCTTATTCATACTCATAGCCTGGGGATGTCTCTCATGTTCCCTCCCTTCTTCTACTCTTGGAGCAGATGTGGTTAGTGTCCTCTTCATATCTTCTGCTCCATGCTCTCAGCTTCCTTCTGGGAGGCCAGGGAGACATGCTTAGCTCATGTGCAGGGCAGGCCAAAAGTGGTGGGAAATAAACGCCCCTGGGAGAAGACTTCGATGATAAGTCAAAGTTGGTAGAGAAGTGTCCGAGTGTCCCCTGCCCTCTCATGGGACAACTCTGAGGTGTATTCTACCCCATCTCCCAGAGGTCTCCACTGGACCAAGTCCCAGTTCCCCTGGGGGGTCTGCTCATGAGTGCGCACTACGTCAGCTGCCTCCCCTTCCACGTCACACCTCCTCTCCAGCAGTGGCTGCTGGTAACACCTCCCACAACAACTGCTCACACTCAAATCTTTGTTTCAGGGTCAGCTTCTGGGAAGAACCAACCAAAGACAACAACTAGGGAATGGAGTTGTCTCAATCAGCCCTGACATTCCTGGCTCCTGTTTCTGTGGCTGCCCCATGTGCTATCTTCCTCCTTATCAGCCCCCCGTCCCCCTCCCTTAGAGGCAATCACACAGACACAGTTTGGGTGGGTTTCGCTCCTTAAGTCAAATCAGCCCAGCCTCAGGTAGTGGCTCTCTTTCTCTCTCATTAATTGTCAAGAATACACCTGCCACTTGTGACCCACTTTCCCTATTACCTTGAGTTCCAACCCCTTCTATTTTCACAGCCACTTCACATGGGAACCTACCTGATCCTGTGAGAAAAGTAAAATGTTGGCAGGCAGCTTGGTGTGATCCCACAGTGGTGGGGCTCAGGGAAAGCTCAGCTCCCTGCTGCCTTCCCACTGTCTTTTAGGGAGGTCTGTTAAGACACTGACCCTCTCTTCTTGATAACAGATCAAGGTGAACCCCTGTGATGAGTTTCGAAGGTCATGCTGGATCAACTGTTGCTTCCTAAAAGGCTTTGTGGTAGGCAGGATAATGCCTCCCCTGCCCCCAAGATGTCCGTGGCTCAGTCCCCAGACCTGTAAATATGGTATGTTACGTGGCAAAGGGGAACTGAGGCCGCAGGTGGAATCCAGGCTGCTAATCAACTGACCTTAAAATATGGAGATTATCCTGGGTAACCCAGGGAGCCCAATGTAACCACAAGGGTCTGCCAATGTGGAAGAGAAAGGCAGAAGAGGAGGAAAAACCACAGTAAACAGTGTGAGAAGAATTCAACCCACTGTGGCTGACTTTGAAGATAGAGAAAGAGGGTGACAAGCCAAGAGGTGGCCTCTTGAGGATGGAAATGCCAAAGAAAAGATTCTCCCCTGGAACCTCCAGAAAGAAGTGCAGTCCTGTCACTGTCTTGATTTTAGTCTGGTGAGACCACTTTGGACTTCTGAACTACAGAATGTAATTTGCATTGTTTTAAGCCATTAAGTTTGTGGTGACTTGTTACAGCAGCTGCAGATGATGAATACAGGCTTGGTATGGAGGTCTCCTGCCCTGCTGTCTGCAGCCCCAGAGGTTCCATTGCAGCTGCCACCTGACCTGCTGTCCCCACTTTGGAACTACTAGGATTTGGCTAGTGTTACCACCCTGTGTCCTTCTAAGATTTGCTATTCCTTACATTTTGTGTGGATTTTTGGTTTCTTTCTGTCTCTACTTCTTTGACCAGCTAAAAAACAGAAAGTAGACAGAACATGGTCAGATTTTATCTCCTTAGGTAAAGGACAGAGGGTTTAGACTTAAAATAGATCTAGATCAGGGGTGGGGAACCTGTGGCCTTCTAAGTCCTTAAGTGTAGCCTCTTGACTGGATCTCTCCAGCTGGCCCACCCTTTAGTAGTTTTCCACACCCCGAACCATGCCATTGTAAATAGACCATCATCAATTTTTTCTTAATTAACTGTTGTGGGCGCCGTCTAATTCCTGCTGGCACCCTAACTGATAAACGTCTTTCATAACAGGGCAGGGCAATGCCTTTTTCTTACTGGAAACAGACACTTATTTGGGCCATGGATTTCCTTCCTTGCTTATGATGCTTCTTCCAGAATCAACATCTGTGAATTGACACAATGCCTTGCGCACAGCTATTGGACACCACGAGCATTTCTTCTGATCAAGAAATCTATTTTACAAAGAAATAGGCTGATCGGGCATGATTATTCCCAGGCCTGCATCACCCCAAAAATTTGTCCTGAAAGAATCCTGGAATGGCCTATGAAGGCTCCTTATAGCAATAGCTGTGTGACAAAAACCTTGAGGGTGACCCTACAAGATGGGCTGTGTGCTCCAGACCAGTGTCCCATATGTCGTGCTGATTCTCCCATAGCTGGAATTCACATCTGGGAACCAAGGGACAGCAGCAGGAATAGATCCTTTTGTTATTACTGCTGATTTTCTACTCATAGAATTCTTGCTTCATTCCAGAACATTGGCTCTGTTGCTTTAGAGGTCTGGATTTCCCAGAGAGCTGTGCTTCAACCAGGAGACACAACGGGTCCATTGAGTTGGGTCTCTTCTAGCCACTGAACCAAAGGGCAAACTAGTGGTTCCCTTCACTGGCTGGGTTGTGGATCCAGGTTACCAATAAGATTGCTGCCTCTCTGTGGGGAGGAGCATGTATGGAACCCAGGGGGATTTACTGAGAAATCTCCTAGTGCCCCCATATCTAGCAGTAACAGCAGGCGGATTACTGCAAACAAAACAGCTGGGAACATTAATCTTTCAGACTTCGTAGGAATAAAGTTTGAGTCACCACAAAAACAGCTGAAGTGCTGGCTGAGGGCAAAAGGTAACGTGGAATGAACAGTGACAAAAGTAAGTTCTAAATATCAACTCTAGTCTTGTGGCCAGACACAGAAACAAATATTACAGTATAAATGCTAATTTTCTTCTTTGCGTTTCTACTCTTGTATTTAGAACATCATCAATGATAAATCATATTGATGGCATGTGCCTTTGATGTGATGTGTTGAAAATAGCACTTCAGCTCTGTGGTCTTCCTCAAAACTCACAACCCCAGTCTAACCATGAGAAAAACATCAGACAAACCCAAATTGAGGGATATTCTGCAAAATGTAGACCAGTACTCCTCGATGTCAACGTCAACAAAAACAAGGGAAGTCTGAGTAACTGTCACAAAGTAAAGGAAACCAAGGGGAGATGATGACTAAGTGTAACATGGTGTACTGGATGGGATTCTGGGACAGAAAAAGGATATTATGGGAAAACTAATAAATGTGAATAAAGTATGGAGTTTAATTAATAATGCATTGATATTGATTCATTAGTTGTTACCAAAGTACCACACTAAGATGTTAATATAGACGAGACAGGGTGCTGATATGGGCACTCTCTGTACTGTCTTTACAGCTTTTCCGTAAATATAAAACTATTCTAAAATAGAAAGAAAAAAAGCCATTCTCATTCAAGAATATGTACATATACAAGGACATTTATTAAATGTATTAGCAGGCATTCCTTTAGGGGATGGGGAATAATAGTGACTACAGAGATAAAGTACAAAACGATGAATTGAATTAATCAATCAATGGGAGCAAGAGAAGGGCACTACATAGACCAGCGATGACACTGTGTGTGATTAACCCGAGCACTTGGATCGACTCAAGTCTTTGTACCAAGGAGTGGGACTCTTGGGTGGTGGGTAGGGCAAAGCTTAGAGATTTTCACACTGCCCCTTCAATGCTTTAGTAGTAGTGATAATTCCTTCATTTGTACTCTTTCTAACTTTGAGACCCAAGAAAATAAAATTGGCGTCAGCTTTCCTTCCTCTTATACCACCAGAGCCATGGTGCAGGGCAGACTGCAACTTCACTGCTAACCACTTTCAATGGCTATAATTAGACACCCCCACTTCTCATGCTGCTGATAGCTGCAGCCACTCAGGGTGAGCATAGGAGTGGGTGGAGTGATGGGAGAAGAGAAGAGTGTTGATTCTAGAAAGGTATCTGGATAAGAAACTGTCCATGTTGAACCCAGTATAAAGCAATAATAAGTAGGTCAGGACTTAAAATTCAGCTGAGGAGCATGGTGGCTTACTTACACAATAAGTCACATTTTTCACAGGCTTAGAGCTATAAAAGCTCAAAAGCCTTTGCATAAATAATGCTCTTTTATTGTCTGTTACATTTGTTTGATGGGAATTGGCCTGAAAAATAAGAGTTGGTCTCTCATTTTCCTTATTATGTCTCAATTTGACCCTTATGTTTTGTGGTTATTTTGTTGTTGCAATTTATGAAACACAAAGGGATCTTAACAAAGAAAGCATTGTGTAGTAATTGGGTCTATTTCAAAATTAAGAAAATAAACAGCTTTAGGATAAAACTCAATTCTCAAATGAAGCTGTTAAAGAAGATTAGCCTATTTAAAAATGTAATACTTTGTTTCTTAAAACAGTTTTAGGTTTACAAAAAAAATTGCACTGAAAGTACAGAGAGTTTCTGCATACCCTCTCCCTATCCCACCGTTTATGCTATTAACATCTTGTATTAGTGTGGTATATTCATTACAATCGATGAGCCAATATTGATACATTATTATTAGCTAAAGTCTATGGTTTCATTAGGGATCGCTCTTTGTGCTGTATAGTTCTGTGGGTTTTAGAAAATGTACAATGTCCTGTATCCACCATTACCATAACAGTTTCACTGCGTTAGAAATCCCTGCGTTCCACCCACCCACCCTTCCAATCCTCTCTCAAACCCCTGGTAAATTAACTTTTTATAAAATTCACTTTTATTAGAGAAAATAGGGCTGCACAAAAACTTTTATAAAACATTTTAAAAACCCTAAAATTTCCAATATTTTCCTAAGAGATAGAGCAGTATTTTCCCAACAACAAAGCTCTATGCATACATATGACAAAATATGTATAAGATCTACATGTAAAAAAACCCCACAAAATGATGAGGAAAGAAATCAAAGGATATTTAAATAAATGGAAACATATTCCATATTCATAGATATGAAAACTCAGTATTGTTAAGATGTCAGTTCTTCCCAAATTGATTTATAGATTTGACACAATTTCAATAAAACTCCCAGAGGGGTACTTTGTGGATATAAACAAATTTATTCTAAAGGTAGTATGAAAAGGCGAAAGACTTCAAATAGGAAATACGATACTGAAGGACAAAGTCAGTGGACTGACATTATGTAATTTCAAGACTGACTATACTGCTACAGTGGTCAAGATGATATGATGCTGGTGAAAGAATGGACAAAGATCAGTGGAACACAAAAAACAATGGTGATCTAGCACCTCTTGTATTATCCTGGATAGAACTGGAACCCATTCTACTAAGTGAAGTATCCCAAGAATGGAAAAATAAGCACCACATGTACTCACCAGCAAATTGGTTTTAACTGATCAACACCTAAGTGCACATATAGGAATAACATTCATCAGGTGTCGGGCAGATGGGGGGGGGGGATGGATATCTACACACATTATGAATGCGATGCTCACCGTCTGGGGGATGGACACGCTTGAAGCTCTGACTCGGGGGTGCAGGAGGGCCAAGGACAATATACGTAACCTAAACATTTGTACCCCCATAATATGCTGAAATAAAAAAGAAAAAAAAAAGATCAGTGAAACAGAACAGACAATCCAGAAACATACCAAATACACAAATACACAAATACAGGCAACTGATCTTTGCAAAGGAGCAAAGACTAGTCAATGGGAAAAGGCTAGTCTTTTCAACAAATAATGTTGGAACAGCTGGACACACACATGCAAAAAGAAAATCTAGACACAGACTTTGCACCTTTCACAAAAATTAAGTCAAAATGGATGGTAGACCTAAATATAAGATGCAAAGCTATAAAACTTCCAGAAGATAACAAAGGAGAAAAATCTAAATGACCTATTATTGATAATTACAATGTTAGATCTATTGGTGATAATTTTAAAATACAAGAATAGCATGACTTATGAAAGAAAAAATTGATAATTTGGAATTTGATAAGATTAAAAACTTACTCTTTATGAAAGACATTGTGAAAACAATGAAAAGCCAAACCACAGACTGACAGAAAATATTTGCAAAAGACATATCTCATAAATAACTGTTATCCAAAATATACAAAGTACTCTCAAAACTCAACAATAAGAAAATAAACAACCTGATTAAAAAAAGGACAAAGACCAGAACAGATACCTCACAAAAAAAATTACAGATGACATATAAGCATATTTCATATGATGATGCTCAATATCGTAGGTCATTAGAGAATTACAAATTAAAACACCAATGAGATACCACAGTGAGTTGCTGCACTATGCATCTATTAGAACAGCTAAAATCCAAAATACTGATAGCACCAAATGCTGGTGAGAATATGGAGCAACAGGAACTCTCATTTATTGCTGATAAAAATGCCAAATGTTACATTTTGGAAGATACCTAGCTTGGTAGTTGGTATATTCTTATAAAGCTAAACATAGGCTTCTCATACTCCTAAATAGTTATCCAGCGAGTTGGAAATGTCTACCCACAGAAAAACCTGCACATAAATATTTATAGCA
>RJWJ010036030.1:0-16296 GCA_004363605.1 Indri indri
TGGACAAACCTAGAGGACATTATGCTAAGTGAAATAAACCAGGGGCAGAATGACAAATATTGCATGATCTCAATTATATGTAGAATCTAAAAAAGTCAAACTCATAGAAGCAGAAAGTAGAGTGGTGGTTGCCAGGGGCTGGGATGTGGGGGAAAAGGGAAGATGCTGGTCAAAGTGTACAAAGTTTTAGTTCTGCAGGATGGATAAGTTCTGGAGAAGTAACATATAACATGGTGACTAGAGTTAATAATACTGTATGTATTGTATATTTAAAAGTTTTTGAGAGTAGATCCTAAATGTTCTTACCACAGAAAGAAAAAAAAATGGTCACTATGTGAGGTGAAGGATATGTTAATTAGCTTGATAGTGGTAATCATTTCACAATGTATACATATGTCAAAACATCACATTGAACACCTTAAATATATACATTTTTTGCTGTATATATTCTTTTATTGTATATCAATAAAGCTGGAAAAATTAAAATTAAAAAAAAGTAATTTCAAAGAACCTCTTAACAAAGTGCTTCCATCAGTGTTCCTCAGACTGGGAAAAGGAAGCTATTAAGGAAGGGTTATGCCAATGTAGCCCGCAAATATGAAACGTAGAAATGAGAACACGCACGTAAGAACATGCTTCAGATTTATTGATTTTAGAAAAAGAATAGATTTTCATTAGTCAGGCAGTAGTGAAAACAGCTTAACAGGTTGAAATTGGAACTCTCTAATCAAAGATGAACTATAAAGGCAATTATCATGAAACACAGGGAATACAGTAAATCGTCATCTTTCCTTATTTTGGCTTTTTGATAATTTTGCCGAAACATGATGGCAATGTGAAGGATGGAAATACACATGCAGAAATTGGATTTGTCAGTCAAACCTGAACAGAAAAAGAAAACGGTAGATTATTTTTCAAATTTATACTCTTGTAAATACATTTACATTATGGCCTAATGCCGAGTACCTATGTATAGATAATTTCGGTTAGCATAATGCAGTGCCCAAAGTAGTATGTGACACCAAGCAGACGATTAAATGCTTATTAAATGAGTGTCTCTAAAAAGAATTACCATCCAGCATCTGCAATTTGAGCTTAAATTTTTCTTAATTTTTTTCTGTCACTAACCTATTTTAATCCCCATTAAATTAGCCTACACATTTCATTCATATTTGACTTTCCAGCATAGTAACTTAAACATATCCTCCCTTTATTAAATTTCATCAGCTATTGCATAATGCTTAGAGGATCATGTTTGGACTCTTGGCAGTGTCACTAATAGAAACAGTGAAATCAATTGAAATAAAACCCAAAATGCACGGAAAATAATTGAAATCCTGTGGACTGTTTCAACTTTGAATTGTAAAGCTGTCCTCTTTTGTCTTGAAACGTGTTGTTTATTTTGTAGTAAAATATTCAGATTCTCACAGAGTTTGGAACGTTTAATGTGTATATATATATATAGGTAAAATTGACTTTCTAAAAAGGAAAATTGATGGCATTTTCATAACTTCTTGTTGGTATTATAGTAGTGCTTTGTATCCTAATTGTTCATTGGAATTACTAAGGGCAAAACTCCTCAAAATTGTTGTAGTATGGATCCTACAATGATAATACTTAAATGCAGAGTCTGATTAAATTGATCTGGATGTGGCTTTAATGTGCACATTTATCACAAGTTCCCAGGTAACGCTTTTGTAGATGCTCCAAACATTACATTTTAGGAAGGAAAGTTTTAGGCAACATTCAGGGACAGATTTAGTGGCAGGGAAGGCTGCAGTCAAAAGCATGCACGTGATTTTTAATAACTTCAACAATTCTATGAATTGGGTAAGTATTATTATAATGTCTATTTTGTTGATGATCAAATTGAGGTTTAGGGAGCATTAGGAACAGTTTGAGGTCATCAAACTATTAGTTGTCAGGGCCAGGGCACAAACACAGGGGTTCCCTTACCCAGAGCCCAGTCTCTTAACCATAGCAGGATAGAAGTTTTCATTTGGAAGCATTGATATAAATAAATGCACTTGAAGCACCTATTCTGGGCTACTTTTCTTAAATTGGGGCTGCTGTTGGTTTGATACCTTCTTTTAGTTTTTCTTATGATAACTGTCAGCATCGATACTTCTGGAAAGTAAAAAATGTCACCAGACCCAGCTTACCTCTGTAATCAATGTCCTGTGGTTACTGAGCAGCGTTTCAATATCAATCATCATCATGGTGGTGCTTTCGTTCATGGTGTCTACTCTGCATTCACAGAAAAGGACAGAGAAAATTACAGAGAATTGAGACAGTGACAGTACAAGGGTTTCAAAATAATTGTCCTTAAAAGCTTAGATTGTTAAAGTCCGTGGGACCTGACATATTGTATACATGATTGTTTTTCAAACTTCTAGTTAGCTTTTCACTTTTTCATAAAAATATATTTAAAAGAAAATGAAATGATGAGCATTTACCTTTTTACTGTTTGTTGACAGTTACGTGGTTATATACAATACATATGGGACTACTGATTATAGGCAACCACTCCAAGTGGGGTTTAATGTTCTTTATAATATCACCTCCAAGCACTACCTTGCCTGCCCTTTAATTTTATGTTGAGGATAAAGTTAGTAGTTCCAACTTAGGTGGAGTTTCTCCATCTCATTCTTACATTGAGCTTGTTGTGCCTCAAAATTCCTACATTCTTATACTCCCTTCTGTGAATCATATTCCATAATCCCTACTTTTTCTTCTTTTTATTTGCTGTCATTTTTATCCATACACTTCCTATATTGGTAAGGAGAGAGTCTGAAACCCAGTCAAATTGATATGACGGGTGAAAACAACATGAGATGTCAAGAATAGATACACAAGGCAAATATTAGGGAAGTGAAAATTTATTTCTATGTTATTTAGCATAGTCGGGTTAGTCTAATGACTTTATGGTCCTCAAAAAATCAGAAGGTGGAAACTTACCATCTTCTATGTGTCATTAGCAACCTCTAGTGTCCATTAGGCATGAAATGTAATTAATATAATTAGAATTTCAACTGTCGTTTAGGTCAATGCAATTATTTAGCAGACAAAGATACTTAAATTCTCAGAGACTAAATAGCTTCTTCAGGGTGGCATTTGGAGTTTACATCTAAATGCTCTAAACACATAAGACATTTGGGACTTTTGCCAGTGTATAATAAATGAATGAAATCAATGCACACTTTAGCTTTCATGCTCTAGATGTATTTCATAAACCAATACTGATTCTTCCTGGAGAGTAAATATTCAGAAGAGAAAACTTGTTTTGACTGCATAACATTATCAGGGGAAGACTCACCTCATGTCTTTTATGCTCATGATGTTTCTGTGAAAAATAAAGAAAAAATGTAATATATATTTGATTTTCAAGTTTTTTAGTAAATTAAATCATCTTACCTTGTGATCAGCACCCTTTGGAAAAAAAAAGAAAAGAAATAAATAGTTAATATCTAATTTCATAATTCAAGACTGAGTATTAAAATGTACTTGGCCACAATTATGATTAAACTGAATTGATGCAATGTCTTGGCAAGATGATAAACTAACTAGCTATTTTTGCTTCATGACATCTTTAAAATGAGTGAAGGGTTGGTTTTATCTATTCAATATAATTAATTTTCTCCGTTCAAATATCAGTTTATATATTTTTTTTTGGTGAGGCAAGAAAAGTCTATCACCATGAATAAGGGAATGATAATTGAAAAGTTCAACTCTGATTGTTTTAATATGGATATTTAAAGTAGCACAAACGCTACTCATATTCAAAGTGTTGATTTGCTGATAGAGACCAAAATTATGCGTTTCTCTGTTCCTCTTAGAATGCTATTTTTTCCTCTTCTATTCTTTAATAACAAAATAATGTGATAATCTGTGATCTCATAACCAGTTTGTTCTTGAAAGATCCCTTGGAATTTAGTAGATATGCTGAAATATTATTTTTTGTAACAAATTTCCCAATAACTTGATACAAATAGAGGAGCAAGAGGAGCAGGAGACGGAAGAAAGAGTTCCAGAGAGACCAGTTGCTTTACCTAGTGACACACAGTAGGAAATAACAATATAATCTGGACACTTATGGCATTTAATAGATCTGGCATTTTGTTTTATGCTTAAAAAGAAGCTGGTTAATTTTTGGATGTGCTGAAATAATTATATGCTAATTTGAATGGCTATGTTTTACAAAATATGACTTTTAAATCCCTTTTTGCCTTCCTGTAATATTTGGGTCCCATTTAAATGTACCTTGTTCTTCCCTCAGATCTATAACTGCAGATTCTCTACAGCTTTTTATATTTAAAGACATATTACCAGTTCTCAGTCCCCCTAATTGATGGAATTCTTTCAATTTTTCCTAGTTTCATATTTAACAAATTGTATTTGAGTGTCTATGGATGCATATTCAATTTTTGTTTGAAGTCCTTAATGAACTTACATAGGTTAATATAAGAGAAATGTCCACATAAAAATATTAAAGCTATAAATGCATATTCAGGTAAGTGTAAATGTAGGCTAGAAGACAGTGAATAAGAGAGACTCTTGGGATAGTTTCTGAGAACATATTCTTCTAAATTTCCTCTTATACTTACAGTCATGGAAAGCATGAGAGCCAGGATTAAGGCAAAGACAAAGAACCTCATATTTGTCTCAGTCCTGTGAAAGCAGATGTGAAAAATTAGTAACACATCCTCTCCTGTATTCACTCATCAAACCTTTATTGATCACACTATGCTGCAAAGCCTTGCGAGACATACTACAAATACAAAGACAGTTTGAAATCTGCTGCCTGAAATAATGGAACTTAGCCACCAGTCAGGGACATTGATAAGTAAAGCTGCGTGCTCTTACATGGAAATAGTAAAATGCTGGAGAAACACACAAATGGACGTCTCAAACATATCAAGAGAACGGGAGTATGAAGGTGGAGAAGAAAGTAAAGCTTGAGTTGGGTTATAAGAGGTGAATAAAGAGAAGCATTGGGAGACTACCAAGAAATGAAAAAGAGAGAGAAGATACCATGTGAATTGTGGAAACAGTTGAGCATTTAGGGAGGACAAAACTGGAGACAAGCTGACCCCTCAGGTGGTTGTGACATTACAGGGCCTTCGATAATGACATCAGGAATGGTAATTAAGGCACAGTCCAAAAAGATGTTTAGAAGTTAGAATGGCAAGCAATAGGGACTGGCTTTATATTAATAATAAAGTCAGTGAAATGAGCTAGGTTTGTGTCTTGATAATTGCATAGATGGTTCCAATCCTGGGACTAGAACAAAAAATATGTTGGGTAGGGAAAAATAAATTGTAAAGAAGTCAAGGGAAAATCATTGTAGCTACTTTGAGAAATTGCATTGGTGAAAATGATTTAATACTTCACATAATCTTATTCAGCAAAATTAATATGGGCCTTTTGTATATTTTTATTATTCTGTATGTGCAAGTAAACTCAATTTTGTTGGTGTTGAATAAGAAGTAAAGCAGATTGTTTATTTCTAAATTATGAATATCTACCTAAAACATTTTCCCTGCAAAACAGAATTGCCCCAGGACTTATGTATACATGACATATTTATCTGTTCATTGCAAACTGTAGGGTAATTCCTTAATAGGTAATGGCTTTTTATTTTTCTGATCATTTTACCTATCATTTATGGTAGAACATTGCAGTATATTTTTTATCTAATTATGAAAAATCCTATACTTCTGGTAAATAACTCTAAATCTGTCACACATAAAGCAGAACTCAAGATTTATGGCAATTATCTTGTTTCTTATATGTTGATTTTCCCTCACTGATTTAAAATGAGCCCTCTAGTATTAGATAAATACTGAAAAATGTATATTTCTTAAAGTTTTTCTAACATATAATAGATCTGTTAGTCATATTTTGAAACAGAAAGAATAAAGATTTTAGGATTTTTTATATCTGTAAATTTCATTGAAAATACCAGATCACAGGAAGTTTAAAAGAAGGTACTAACATATAGATAAACACATAGATACACATATAAATATATGTAGACATAGAAGTATATGCTTACTGGTTTTAAGGAAATATTTAGCCAAGAACAGAATGACAAAATTTGAGAATGGTAAAACTTTCTTTTCTGTCTCATCACAAGTGAAATGGAAATGAGCATGTAAATTAGTCTATTTTTTATACAGTGTCAACTTTGTAGAATAACAAAACTGTCTTAAATAAAAAAAATCAGTTAAAATGACATGGAAAAGCATTACTGATAGAAGCAAGTCATTTTGAAATAGTTTCTTAAATCTTCGAAACACGACATACATTTGCAAGAAAAGAACTTACGCTACTTTTCATAAAATTTGACCTTCAAATTTCTTAAACATAAAAGTAATAAGAAAGCACTTATCAGATTATCTAGATAAGAAAATATAAAATGGTTTATAGGGAGTTCCACCAACAGAGAACATGAAATACATCTCCTCCGTATTCCACATCATTTGCTTTGTACAAATATTGCAGATGTCAACTGATAGGAACTGAGATCCTGAACTCACTTTCAGATCTTAACATACAGTCATCATTTCTTTAAATTTTTTTCTTATGAGAAATTATTGATAGATAATATACATTTTCAAAAAGGGAGTTTGATTGTTTTAGCAAGCAAAAATTAGACTAAGGCATCATAATAGAGTGTATGTGAAGATATTACCTGTCACCCAAGATGGGACTCAAGAGTCGGTAAAGCTGAACCAAAGTCCCAAGCGATGCTCTGCTTCCCTAGAGGGCCGATGTATTTAAGCACACTGACATCCCCCATTTGTTTTTTGAAATAACAATCAATTATGAGATCATATTATGGAAACTGAAAATAATGCCAAAATCTGTCTCTACAAATACTAAAAATAAACGTAAGAAGGTGATTTTACAATGGAAGATTGTGACGAGAAACTATCCAGGAAACCAGTGGACCCATCACATGTTAATTCTGGTGTTAGTCTAGGCGTGTGTGAATAAGACAACAGGAAAAGTTTGCTGGAGCAAACCAAGCATAGAAATGATTGAAATGATAAAAATTTTACTGGACAACATCATCTACTCTATTTTAACAAATACACGTCCAAGGTGGAGCAACTCCATGTCAAAAATAATACTGCGTTATCAAAATTTTACCAATTCTCTGATACATTGTGATAAGGGGCACAATCAAATTAGAGTCAATTATTTATAGTAATAATGATTTTCCTAAAAATATTTATATGGTATGTTTACTTTGCTTGATTGACTTTAGAATATTTGAAGTCATAAATTGGATATAAACATTTGCCAAAATTCAGTAATCTTTTGGATATTGGATAATAAAATAATTTTTAAGTTTAAGTCAAATGATCCTGGGAGCTTCTTACGTAGTAAGTGAATACTGGTGATTACAAATTCAATTTACTTTCATGGAGTCTTGAGGGGCTCGTATTTCCCAATGAAAGCCATTTGTTGACATGATTACATTAGACCAAAAAAAAAGGTGTTTTCACAAATTCCCAATCAGTTTTGTATAAAATAATGTCACCTGCTTGCTGCTGGTTGTATAATTCAGTGTACTCAGAACCGAATATGGAAAACTCACCTGTAAAATTTATTTAGGTCACACAGGCCTAGTTCATTGTTGCTCAGAGTGTGGCACCTGGGACCACCAGAATCAGCATCGTCTGGAGCCTGTTAGGAGTGCAAATTCTTAGTCCCCCTTGTTCCAACTTGCCTAATCAGAATCTAGGGAGTACATCAAGAATTTGTGTTTTAGCCTGGGTGCAGTGGCTCACACCTGTAATCCAGCACTCTGGGAGGCCGAGGTGGGCAGATTGTTTGAGCTCAGGAGTTCAAAACCAGCCTGAGCAAGAACGAGACCCCCGTCTCTACTAAAAATAGAAAGAAATTAACTGGACAACTAAAAATATATAGAAAAAATTAGCCAGGTATGGTGGTAGATGCCTGTAGTCCCAGCTACTCGGGAGGCTGAGGCAGGAGGATTGCTTGAGCTCAGGAGTTTGAGGTTGCTGTGAGCTAGGCTGATGCCATGGCACTCTAGCCTGGGCAACGCAGTGAGACTCTGTCTCAAAAAAAAAAAAAAAAAAAAGAATCTGTGTTTTAATAGTATCTCCAGGCGATTCTTCTTGTACTGTAAAGTTTCAGAAACCACATAATAGACTCATACATGCATGATTTGTCTTTAGACATGATCCCATGAATAGAAGATATGGTTTAAGTGTTTTAAGGAAATAATCATTAGGTAAATCTTGTATGTTATATTTAACAAGCCCTGTTGAAAATTGTGGTTATCGTCTGGGTAACATACAAAACAATATGCATTTATTAGGATAAATAAATAATTTAAGTCAAAGTAAATTTAAATTATTTTTCTTTCATTGGCATGTGATTTCCAAGCAGGGAAATAGGGAGTCTCTTCCCATATGCAAAACAAATCCAATCTCCCATATATTCTCAATGGAAAAGAGATATATAGGGTTCAGTAACTATTGATAAATGTGTGACTTTTAACAATAAACCCTGCTTCAGGTATTTTAGAAGTGTCAAATTATTTTCTTCTTTTTCTTCTTTCCTTCTTCTCTTTGTCCTCTAATTTATTCCCTCTTTCTTTCTTTACTAATTCATTTAACTAACGATATTGGGCACTGTTCTAGTAGATGTATGATACTCAGGACCTAGTGAACAAAAGCTAATGAATATTACATAGCCACTGCCAAACAACAGACTACCAGGTAAGCAAAACTTACATGTTAATATACACATTTAAAAACTACAAATAAATTTAGCTCATCTAGGTCTTGTGTAGGAACAACAAGATATAGACATTATTCCACCCATCAATTTCTGCTTCCACAGTTTGGAAATGTGGGGATGTTGTATGACGGTAGGACCAAGCGTAATGCGCTAAAAACACAATAGTGACCTTTTTGTGTTAGTTATGGTCTCATATTCGATGAACAGTAAGCCATTTTAGAAGACTAATAGACCAGAACATGTCTGCACATTTTATAATTAAGTAAAACAGAAACCGTATCCTTTATAATCAAACACCAGGCTCTTTGAAAATGCCATGGCCTTTTAACAACAGAGGGAAATACCAACAAGGAGCTACTGCTGTATCCCGGGTGTGGCATTAAACTGATAGCTTAAGGATGCAACCTATGAATGTGTATTTACAACGACTTCATGCTTCACTTTCTATTCCTTCTCGTCTTCCTCCCCCGCATCCTTTTTGTTTTCCAATTTTCCTACGATGAAAGGCATAAAACATTCCATGGCAATCTTCTATGATGTTTATTTAACTAATAAAGTCATGTCATAGTTCTCTTTGAATTACTAAAATGAAAAATACTGTAACTACAAAATAAAGAGCATGTCACTGCACCTGGACGAGGTAGAACCTGTGTGCTCTGGAAATACACAGTGACAAGCATCGTTCTTCTTCTTAAAGGGCTCAGTGTGTCATTTGGGAAACAAATTTAAAGGCTACTAAAGATAGATAAATCCAGGAAAGAGTTAATTACAGGAGAGGGTTAAGGAAATTACATTTAGGAGAATAAAGTCTACTCTGGAGCTACAGAGTTTGGGCTTATCAGCTTACTGATTATAATCAAATCTATTAAAGTAAAAGAAATCATATGGGAAAGATGTATAGAGTCAGAAAGAAGAAGGCAGAGGACATATCCTTTATAACACTTATGTAATATGTGAGAGTCAATAGAAAAGCCCATGAAAATCTGTGAGAAGCAAAAGAACAGAAGAGAGGAGAATTTTCAAGCAATTTGTATTTCGTTGAAGGCAAAGGGATGAAATTTCAAACAGGAAATCTTAAGTACCGTGAAGGAATGGGGCAGTGTTCTTGGAGGTTGATGAATTTCTTTAAACTACAATCTTCTTACCTAAATGGTATTATATTATAATTATGGTTGGGACTGCATTAAATGAGAGTGTATATAAATCACACTGCAAATAAAATTGCTCAAATGTAAACATTAGGTAGTATCATTATTTTTCCCACCATAATCTTCATTTACAAGGTAATCTTAAAAGTTCTCTATGAATCAAGGAGGCAATGCAAAACAAAGAATATGAGGGTCATCTCAACCTTTAAGAGTTTAGGGAGAGAGTTAGAAATTTGGTCAGACATAGATGAATTTATTAGAATGAGATTGGGAGGTTTAAGACAGTTACGTATAGTGGATTCAAACTTTTTTTTCAAAAATAAGTGGATTGTTTTCTGGAATTGACTACTGAGTGAGATAAGTTGGATGCTTCGGAAAACTAATGATACATTTGGACAGTTTATTGGAGGAAAATGGTAAGAGGTGTAGGACCAAATACAAGGAAAAGGTTTTTTTTTTAAGAAATTTTGTACTGTACATTTATTTAAAAAATATAAAATGGCATTTTCCCTGTAGATTTAAGTTTTCTTTGTAGAGAAGCAGTGTAAGAAACTTTAAGAATTTTAGGATTGAGATTTTAGCAAATACCATTACTCAAAGCTAGAGGTTCACTGGAATTGTTTGAGTTAATGCATGTATTCAATGATAGCTATGAACTCTTGGCTTAGAAGAAAATGAAATAAAGGATAGATATAGCAGAGGACATAGAAATATTAAGGGACTACAGGTTTCTGTAAGATCATTGTGCAGAAATGTTGTGCTCTAATCCTTACCTTTCTTCCAAAATATACATCAGACCATGACTTTCTCCATTGGCATCCATCTGAATGCAAAGGTTAAACCTGCCCTGCAGAGCTTTTATCATCTGCCCATGCCTTTTTCTGTGACCTACTTTATTTCTATCCACTTCTTACCTTTTATAACCAAGCTGGTCTCCTTGAGGTTTCCAAATAACAACAAACGTATTTCTACCACAATGGATTTGTCCTTGCCATTCCCTCTGCTTGAAAATTGTTCTCCATGCTCACTCCCATAATTTCATATCTTTTCTCAAGTGTCACTGCGCCAGAGAGGCTGTTCTTGACTGTCCTATTTAAAGTTGGTTCTATTCCCTACCCCTTCCTTTGCTTCTATAGCACACTTATCATTGTCTGAGATATTATGTGTTCTTTACTTTTTGTCTGCATCTCCCAACTACAATGTAAACTCCCTGAAGGCAGGGCCTTTGTATCTCCTATTCCTTGTTATGTGTACAGCATCTAGAACAGTGCCTGACAGCTAGTGTCCCTCAAAAAATATGTGTTGAGTGAAAGTCGTTGTCGATGCCACTCATGGAGGGCCTTAGAGGGTTTGTGTTCTTCTGAGTGTGTGCTACTGCTGTGGAGGGACATGGGTGTTACCTTCTGGCCTGTGGGGACTGAGATGGGAAATGGGAGGACCTTGGAGGCTTAGGAAATGTGCTGTGGCGAAGGCAAGCAGATGTCAACACAAATAGACCAAATGATGTGGCTGAAGTTAGGAATCCTATATTTGTTAAACATAAAATATGACAGCCTGAATTAGGATTAATTATCTACAAAGGACTTTTCATATGAAGTGCTTCAGTAATTGCTACTCAAACTGGGAAAAGGAAGTGATTAAATGGATGGTTATGCCAATGTAGTCTGTAAACATGAGACATAGAAATAAAGAGCATCCATGTAAGAATGTGCTGGGAAATGTATTGCTGTTTGAAAGGGAACAGATTTCTAGTACTTAGAACAAGCAGTGAAAATAACTTAACACTTTGAAGTTGCAACTCTGTAATTGCACATCAATTAGGAAGGCAAGTATCATGAAATATGGAGAATACACTGTATCATCTTTCTTTTATTTAACATTGCCTTTTTGATCATTCTGCCAAAATGTGATGGCAATGTGAGGGATGAGAATACATGTGCAGAAATTGGATTTGCCAGTCAAACCTATACAGACACAGAAAATAACAGATGATCTCTAAAATTTATACTCCTGTAAACACATTTACATTTTGACTGCATTCAGATTAGCTATTTATAGATAATTTTAGTTAATAAAGTTCAGTGCCCAAAATAGTATCCGATACGATTAAATACTTGTTCAACGAGTATTTGAATAAGTAAAAATTATCATCCAGCTTCTGCATTTTATTACACAAAATAACATTTATGTTTACACATCTTTGAGAATTGTTTACTCCCATTGGCAAATGTTTGTGAAATGATGATATCATTCTTATTTTCTCCAGTAGTTTAGTAGACATTGCAAGATACTACTACTATTTTATACAATTAGATTGGGTTGATGTAATTGTAATCTATACTTATTCATCAACTTATATTTTTAGCAAATATGCTTGGGCAACTAAAACCCAATTTTAAAAAAAAATTCTTTTTAAAACTAAATCTTCTATTTTTTTCACCCCTTCTACATAAAACTAAATCTTTAAAAGTCAAATTAGTGCTATTCTTTCACCTCAAGATTGCTTCATAATGGCCCTACAAATTTTGTTGGTTTCTGTCTTAAAATACCATCTTGTCATTTCTAATTATTCTACAAGACTTAGTTCAGCAGAATATCTCGTCACCTGGCTTTAATTTTCCTGTTACCACAGAGTCCTTTTCATAACACTTTTTTGGAACTATGCTTTCTATGGACACTGCGTATATCTCATTTTTGTATCTATAACATTTCTTACATTGCATGGCACATAACGAGTACTGTTAAGTGTGTTATGAATGGATGAAGAAATGCTTCACGGGAAATACTTTTACCATGTCAGGTATAAGTGTAACCTTGAGAAATCATCTGAAGGTATGTGACTGTGAATCACAGTGTAAATTTGATCAAATTCAAATTTGACCAAAGTCAAATTTTATTTAGGTAATTGAGTCTTTTTATAGTCAGATAACTGACTCATTCTCTTCTCAGGCTCTGCTATGGTGGAAGTAATTACAATTCTTTGAAAAAATCGGCATCTACTATGGATCAAAATATTTCATTTTCCTTCAAGGTGCTTTTCTCTTGTGCATAGATAGAACGTATTGCAAGAAAGCATGGCAAACCTTTCAGCCATATTGGGATTAGCTCCTTAATGAAATGAGATAGGCCTGGGTCCTTGTTTCAGAATTCATTTTGTCACTGTTCACAAGGCCAAGTCAACATGACAGCCACAGGGATAAGATTGCTACTGTTAAACGCGTTTTATGGAAGTCCATTGTTTTGGACTGAGCCCCAGCACTAGGCCCCAACAGACCAGACCAAACCAAAAAGGAGTCACTCATGCTAAGTGGCACAAAATCAAACTGAAATTTAAGAAAGCAGGTAGATGCCCAAACAGACCTGGGATGTGATTTAATTAAACCAATATAATAAAGTCAGAAACAAGTAAGGAATTTGCATATATATGCAAAAGTGTGATAATAACGATTACCATGAAATTCAAATTGGGCAAAAAGAAACACAAAGATATAAGCAGTTTAAAGGGCATTGACAAATTGATAGGTCATCAGAAAGTTCTAGGTGCTGGTGGGATCGTATTTTCTATTTGGGATATTAAAGAAGCCTTATGGTATATAAGAGTTGGAAGGATGGTATTAAGATTTGTGGAGTGATGAAATTACTTATATGACATGATGCAGATATTTGTTACTCCCTACTTCTGGTCTTCTGATTAGCAGGGATCATGCCCTCTTCATCTTTGTATCATTGTGTGACCTTTTGTATCATCTGGGGCTATTTTTGCCCCTCAGGGAACACTGGAATTTTCTTAAGACATTTTTGGTTCTAATGGCTAGCTGGTTGATGCTAATGGCATCTTGGGGGTAGTGGCCAAAAATGCTGCTAAACATCCTGCAATGAACAGTATAGGCCCCGCAATAAAGAATTTCCCCTTTTACAATGTCAGCTGCCAAGGTAAAGAAACCCTGGTATAGTATATAGCATGTGCTCCAGAAATGTATTCTGAACTTGAGTGAAATTTTATGGTTATATGTAAAGTAAGAGTAATTAGGATATAATGAAGAGTATGTCCTATGAATCAGGGTCATGGGCTTTATGCTTTCCACATGATTGCTTAGAGATCATTCTCTTATTCCATGATTCTTGGTTGCCTTCATTAATTAATTTTGTAGGTATATTTCAGATAAGATGTCATTTTATTATATTCAAATAATCTCACTCAAGGAATTAAAATACTCTGTGCTATGGAACATTACTCAATTATAAGAAATGACAGTGATCTTGCACCTCTTATATTTTCCTGGATTGAACTCGAGCCCGTTATCTGAAGAGAGGTATCACAAGATCGGAAGAATGGGCTCCACTTGTACTTGCCATCAAATTGGTACTGATTAACACTGTGGTACTCACATGGCGGTATCATTCTCCAGGGATTAGGGGGTTTGAGGGGGGTAAACTCACAACTAAAGGACACAGCGAGCATTGTAGAGGGCAAGGGCATGCCTCTAACCCTCACTCGGGTGAGGCGAAGACATAAAATGTAACCAAAATGCTCATACCCCCATAATACCCTGAAATAAAAATAAAAAATAAAATAAAAAAATAAATAAAATACTCTGTGCTATGCTATTTATCCCCCTTTGTTAATTAATATTTATATTACTTATAAATTTGAATAATTATGTAAATTCATACATTTATTTTTTTCTACATATTTATTTTTATTTATTTTTTTCTTCCTCCCTACTCTTGTATTTTGATGAAGTTATTAAGCAGTGCCTGAAATATTAATCAGGAGGCAAAGGTTTCTAGTACCAGCTCTCTCTCTAAATAACTGTAGAATCTTGAGCAAATAATGCAACTTCCAGAGACAAAGTTTCATCTTCTCTAAAATGTCTTCAGAATGTTACATGGATAATATCTAGCGTTTCTTCCAGTTCTTATTTCCCAAACATTTGTTGTCCTTTTTATTTTACTCTTTATCCTGCTTTCACATCTGCTCACTTTCTTCAAGGCGCTATTTACGTGGCTTTAGCTTTTACCTACCTTTATGCTTCACTCAAATCTCATGCTTACATATCTCAGATCCATCCCCAATATGGAAAAGAGCTTTGGCTGAACAAATTGTGTCAGCGACATATAGTCCTAGAACATTTTGCATTGATTATATCTTGTTCCTCATTCCGGGCTGTCTTATAATAAAATTTCAATGGGTGCCATTCTCATTTCACTCTCTGAAAATGGCAACTCTTAAAGTGCTCATTGTGAAAGTCTGGGTTGCCCCACATGGCACTTTGGTCCTTGCTTGTCATTGTGTTCTAATGCTTACCTGGCTCCTAGAACCTGGTTTTATCTTAAATCTCTGGCTTTTCAATTTTTCCTTGGACAAATCTCTTATTGTAGTGTATTGTTAGTGCTTTCCTTCATGATAGTTTTGCCTACTTTTCTGGCCCAATCAGGTCTGTAAGTATACGGATTAATGTGATTAAAGATTGGTGAGAGTCCCAAGGAAATGCTACATTTATTGCATAATATGTAAAGCATTTTGCTGAGAAAATAAAAAGGATATCTCAAACGAGCAGGGCATGCTTATTTTTGTATTCATTTTCTTAGAAATCATACTTTTTGCCTGTGGCTTTGGCAACCCACAGCTAACACACAAAGGCACACTGGGTACCCAGGGCCTTTCCTACTTGGACGTAGGACGCTGGAGTCATTTCATCGTTTCTTTTCCTGGCTTCCTCCTGGCTCAGCATGAATGTAGTCTTAGAATGAATGCCGGCTGAACGATTCAAATACACAGTAGACATCGACTTGGGTTTTCTGAGTAACGTAAAACCTGTATGACAATCAGGAGTGTCCCCGTCATTCACAGATGTAGCATGACATAAATGCAAGGTACGTTATGAAGAAAAATCATTACTTAGGCCTATACTCTGCTCATTTATTTCAGAAGGACAGATATCTCTGCTTAAGTCCTGAATACATCTGTTACCGGCAGTGAATAGAAGAGAACATCGTAAGAATGAATAGCATCCAACACAATCAACCAAATACTTTTATGAACATCAGCCAATAAAGAGGTAAAGAAATTTGGAGACTGCTTTTGTAAATAGGCACAAATCAAGTACTTTGAGGACCACCTCGGGCTTTGGTATGGTACTTTGGCCAAGACCCAGCTCCTCTTTGAGCTTCCTTTTTTTGCCTCTATTTTCTGTATTTCAATGAACATTAACATTCACTTACTGAAAAAAACCAAACAAACCAAAAAAAAAAAAAAAAAACCACCAAAAAAAAAAACAAAAACCAGGAGCTCAAACCTGGACAGTCCCATTTTAATAAATCTGTACCTGTATCATTTGTTCTCTAGAAGTGGTCATTCTGCAAATGT
>RJWJ010036031.1:0-5000 GCA_004363605.1 Indri indri
AAAAAAAAAAAAAACCACAGAGTGATCATTAGGGGATTTTATTTTTCCCTGTACAAACTTCTTGAGGAGTGTCCCCAATTCCAGCTTTATTACAGCATTACCTAATTCATCTCTTTGTGGGTCATTTCATTTTGGGGACACAATTTCTAGCCACAGGAAATTGAATCCTATTTAACAAACAAGTTACAAGATAAACTTCTGTGGACCCCATTTTACCTGTGTTATGAAAAGGATGTCCTCATGTACTGTAGAATAATCATTAAATAAGCACTTATTGTGCGTTTATTGTTGCTCAGCTCTGTGCTTGATATAAAGATGCTGGAGACACAACCACTGTTCATGAGGAGCTTAGAGTTTAGTGAGCATACAGGCTTGTTAAAAACTGTTACAACGCAACCTGATGAATGCTCTCGTAGCAACATACATGGAGTGTGATATGAGCACTGGAGTCACAAGTATAATTCTGCAAAAGAGCTTTTGGAAGGCAAAAGAGATTTTGAAGCAGAGGCATGAAAAATACACACACACATGCATACACTCATTATATGAAAGAAAATGTCGGTGGCCTCTTAAGCCAATTATTCTCAATTATTCATCATAGTGTTAGTCAAATTTGGTCGCTAAAGAGCACCAGCTATCTTAAGGCAAGATATCAAGAGCTGGGTCTACTATAGTATTTACCATTATTTGGATATCTTTCTTTGATTTCTGTCATTCATTAATATTTTCCGATTTAATACTATAGCAATTACTGCTATTTTTAGTACTCCTGCCTTCAAACTTTCTGTGTCCTGAAATTCCCACTGTGTTTTTTATCCTGTCACAATTTTCCCAGTTGAAAACTGAAATACGTATCTGAATCCTCTTTCTGTATCACCCCCACATGCAGACATAGCTTTGTCTCTCGTTCAGGCCTAGGTGCCTGAGACTGCCTCCCAGGCAGCCCCTCTGCCTTTCGCTGATCTAGTCCATTCGTGCTGCAGTTCCCAACCCCTGGGCTGGAGACAGGTACCTGTCCATGGCCTGTTAGGAAATGGGCCACACAGCAGGAGGTGAGCAGCAGGTGAAGCTGCATCTGTATTCACAGCTGCTCCCCATCACTCACATCACCACCTGAGCTCCGCCTCCTCTCAGACCAGCTAGGCATTAGATTCCCACAGGAGCACAAACCCTATTGTAAACTGCTCATGCGAGGGATCTAGGTTGTGTGCTCCTTAGGAGAATCTAACGCCTAATAATACGAGGTGGAGCTGAGGCGGTGATGCTAGCATTGGGGAGTTGCATGCAAATACAGATTATCATCAGCAGAGGTTTGACTGCACAATAAATGTAATGCGCTTGAATCATCCCAACATCATCCCCCCTGCACCCCCATCATAGCATTCATTTTGACAATCTCTACCCGATGCATAACTCAATAATGCTATTTTACATTCCTATGTCGTACTCTTCTTCCTAACCTTCCTGTAGCCCTGTATCACTAAAATCCCAACTTTGTTACTTAGTCACCAGCTAATTAATCTTGTTGAGATTTGGTTACCTGATTTATAAAATGGGGATGATAATTATGTCTAACTCACACATTTATCATGAGGTTCAAATGCTTTGAAACATGTAGAGTATTTAAAACCATTTCCAGCACACAGTTTGCATTCAAGGGACTTTAGCTGTTGTAGCAATTACTTAGAGTAACCCGACACAGAAGGCAGCCTGAAATCTGACTCAAATTTTACTTTACTTTCATCTCACAAGAAACACCTGTTCATGACAAACAGCAGTTTTTTTCACTATTTTATGAAGACATCTTGCAAATTCCTTACTTTGAACTTGTGATTTGATAATGCTCTGACCCAAACATCCCTTCTTTCTGTTTATTCAAATCCTGTTCATTCCGTATGAACTAATTTGAATGCCATTCACCACAAATCTTCTCTTGCCATAGCTGGTGGCAATTCTTTCCCCACTCCCAACAGTTAAGATCATATTTATTTGGAGATTATTGTATATTGTGGGGTATGAAATGAAGAGGCTGTAGCTCAGACTGGAATAGAAGAAAAGGTTCTCATCCCCCTCCTCTGCCCCATTGCATCTAGCATACTTCCCCAGAGTAGGAAGTGAGCCATAGTGTTTGCGGATGAGTGCTCATAATGTAACTAAGGATATTCTTAAAAAGTGCAGGTGTAGAAGTCATAAAGCAAAGAGAAAAAAGAATGGACGCATGATGGAATTCTTCCTGGAGCTGCATGAGGGACGAAGAATAGCATCTAGAAACAAATATTGCTATGATTACTATATCCCCAAATGGTATTACATAGAACAAGCTAAACACTCTAATATAATATCTCCTTGTCTTCTAAGAGTTGGCTTTTTTTTTTTTGGATTTTGTAATTGGAGATGCTTCTCATTTTTGTGCATCAAATCAAAATTGATATGCACTAATCTAAATAAGCCAAAAATATCAAAACCATGCAAATTTTACATACATGTTTATGCAGAATATCATTTCAAAAGTATCTGATATGTATGACTGTTTCATGGTTTTGGGAATCTTTCTGAGGCCTCCATGAACGACTGTGCAGGCTGTGTACCACCCAACTGCAGGAATGCTATCGCATAGACTTCAGAGTAGATTCTCCCTGACCCTGTCATCCTGAAGTTGTGTAGTACAGTAGCCTCTGTCTATACAGGTGGATTGGAAATTAATCTGCCTATATATATATTTTTAAAAATGTTCAGAGTATAATAATGTACCCTTAAAGAAGGCAAAAGAAGTCCAGTGAGTGTGAGCAGTGGATAAGAGCACAGGCTATGGAGCTAGCCCAATCTAGGTAAAATCATTGCAGTACTCTTTATAAAATGGCAAGTTACATTACATAACCTTTCCGAGCCTTTATTTTCTCATCAGTAGAATGGAAATAATAATGCTACTTCACATGGTTTTTGAAATGATTAAATGAAATGAAGTCAAGCAAAACGCTCAGCTCATAGTAGGAACTCAATGTTTACTCATTCATATTTCCATTTCAGAATTATGATTGTGCACGGGAAAGAGGGTTTTTTCTACATAATGAATTCTAGGGAGTAATACCTTGGCCTGACTTCTAACATCCATTCTGGAAAATTATGCTGGCCATATTCCTTTAGTGCAGTGGCTTTCAAATGTTTTCTTTAGCAGCAGCAGATTCTCTGGTTTCCAATTAAAATCTTAAATAGACCCCAGGGTAAAAGGTAGCTTCTTTGGGAAAGACACTGGATTAGAAGATCTGGTTCCGCCCAGCCTTGCATTGCCTGAACTTGGGAAAGTTGCTTAACCCCTTTCAGTCACTTTTCTCTGCTGCAAATTTTAGATAATGAAAAATGCTTCCCTGCTTAGTTCTCCAGGTTGTTGTGACACTCAGATGAGTGCATGTGTATGAATGTCATTTGAAATAGTAATGCGATATACAAATATATACTAGCTTTCTTATCACAACACAAGCTTCTGCATTTTGGCTCACCTATTTGATTTTTTCCCAACAGATTTACCTTCCTAATTACAGGCAGTTCCTTCCTAACAAACAGGTTGTATTTCAAAATTTAATTTGCTAATCAGTTGTTAGGAACTCAGCACACATTTTCCTTTAGAGATGATGTTATAAATGGAATAGTTCATTTCTGAAGCAATCTTCATATGACTCTTTAGCCCAAAATGTAACTCAAATAGTAGACATTTGCTATAAAAACAGTTGGAAATATTATTGCAATATAAATGATTCAAAAGGTAAAATAATAAAAATAAATGAGTTTATCTTTAATGCTGGCATTTAATGACCAGTAAATCTACTTAGGAAAAGGAAGGTAGAAGTTAAAACTAGTGGAGATCCTAAAGAAAAATTCTGAGTCCTGCAAGAGTTTTAGAAATCGATATGACTTGCTTGTTATTGTGATTGACCAATCTCAAAACCTAGATCTTTCCACTTCTTTCTGTAACGTTTATACTTAGTCATTACTATTGGGGCAAGTTAGTGGGGACAGGGAGGAGTACGACATAAGGAACAAAGGCAGGGAATGAAAGATCATGGAAAGAGCAGAGAGGAGAAAAACAAAGGTAGGAAAGAGCCAGAATGACAAGTATGACAAGAAAAAACCTTGGGGAAAAAAAGAGGAAGGCTGAATGATATGAATTCGACTGAGAAAAAAAAAGAAAGAAAAAAGGCAGAAGGGAAAGAAGGTATATATTAATATCGTCACCAAGTTTAAGATAAAATTTTTTCAAAGTTTAATATAGTTGATTCCTACAAAAAACCTGAAGTCCTTGTCTTATGTTAAGCAATGGGGTGAGGGTAAATGGAGTCTCCACAGGGTAGAGGAAGGGAGGATGCAGGAACAGGTGCAGTCTGGGCTTTGGTGTGAATTAGATATTTGTTACTGAGTACTAGGGATTCTGCAATTCAATCATTTATTTAATAACATTAAAATAATGTGAGGGAGGGAATTAGTGTCTGATAAATAATTAGGAGAAATTAACAAAAGACAAAAATATTTAACAGGATAGTCTCCATGATGGATAGATATACAATCATTTGACAGATGTCTTTAACTTACTATTTGAAACTGTTTTCCACTCAAGCATTAAATATTTATTATAACACCTGATGCTTGTAAAGGCCTCTAGGGCAGTGAATAAAAAGCTGGTTGCTAAAGTAGGGACACACTCTCTTTCCAACACACCTATCCTTGCCTGGAAAGGTCACCAATGGCTTACTCATTGTCACATGCAATCAGCCACTATACAGTAGCAATGTTTCCTGATAACATTACTTCCCCGTGCTCGTCATCTCTTAATTGTCCTGACCATTCCTTCCTGAGTCTTCACCCACCTTTCCAGCCATCTCTCACATCATCCCCCTCATCTCCACTCCTCCCTTTAAATGTTATTTTTTCTCAGAGTTCTGAATTTGATTTTCTTCTCATTTTACAAACACTCTGTAAACAATCTCACCCGCACCATGGTTCCAAGC
>RJWJ010036031.1:10000-16306 GCA_004363605.1 Indri indri
TTCCATGAAAGAGATAGGTCCAGGGGCACAATTTGGAGCTGTCTGGAGAAGACAATGCCATAAGAATCAGTGTGTTTTTATTGGTGCTTCCACAAGTCTTAGCTTCCACATTTGTTAAGCTGCAGATGATTTAGATAGGTTCTCATAGTAATGAAATAGGTTCCATTCTGATGTCTTCAGTAATCACTACGAAAAGGTCCGAAACAGGCATTGCCTACTTGAGAAGTTGGCATCTAACTGGTGGTTCATCAAAGAGGCACAACTATGACCTAAGAAAAGATCTGTGGAGAGACACAGCATACTGCCACCATACTTTGTAAAGTCTTTCTCTTCTTACTACATGTATAGATACACATACACATAGATATATTAATACACACATATACTATATAGTTATATATACATATATGCATATGGATATACATATGTTCTTTCCATATACATATACACACGTATACCATATAAATATACAGACATTAATATGCATATGATATATACATATACACCATATATACATATGTATGTTACATATAATTTGTTATATGTACATATGTACATGTAGCACTTACATATACATGTCCATATATATGATATAGCATATATACATGTCTATGTGCATATATTTGTGTATATATAGTATATATGTGTGTATAGTATATATGTATATAAAGTATTAATAGATACAAGTGTGTGTATACATCGTAAGAATATATATACATATATGCTTATATGTATATATAGTAGAAAGATAGAAAGATAAAGATTTTTTTTCACTTATAAACTTACTATTAATACTGTTTTTGATTTGACAAATCATACTTATAATTATATGCATTTATGGGGTACAATGTGATGTTTTGACATGTGTATACAATGTAGAATGATTAAATTAAGCTAACTAACATATTCATCACCTTGCTTACCTATCATCTTTTATGCAATCACTTCACTACCTATGTACATACTATGAAAAATACGGACTAAAAATTTTCAAGACCACAGGACTTCAATGATTTTTTTTAAAACAATGCAAAAGAGTTTCCTAAAGGAAGTGTCTTATTTATAGTATTTCCCTATAAAAAGGAAAACTTCCCTGCCTAACCCTAAGGAAGATAATGCTGCATAGATAAAATATTACCAAGTTCCTAAAATGATTAAGATGCTAATTGAGGTGCAAAACCTTTGTAGCTTGGGTTAGATTCCTTCCTTGCTGTTTAAAATATGGTGCTAGTCAATATCTGAACTAAATCTTTTTGTCTTCTCTACACAATTACAAACTAGTTTATAAAATCAAACAGTTTGTAAGAGGACATCTTACTAGCAGACCCCCTAAATTAGGAAAGGCCAGGGACCGAAGTAAAAACCTGTGCCAAAATGTAAAGCAACTCTCTCCCTGTCCATGCAAGCAGTGACAAGCAAAATGAAAGGAGAGAGGGCAAAGCCAGGATGGACTTCAAGGACTCCTGAAAGCCCAGAATAGTTCTTACTAAACCTCATACCCAATATCAGGCACCCTTCGTGCCCAAACAACGTGCTCCTTCATGGCATACTCCAGGCGATTCTCACAAGGCCACATAATCTACCTTCAAAAGGTCTAGGATTTTATCTGGCCCCAAATGGAAAAAAACATTTACCCTTTACCATAGTGCAACCTTTCTCTTTTGGGAAAAATAGAAGATAGTAATTTATGTCAGAATTAGCACTTTTCTTAAGGGAACTAACAACAGTACTTCCTTGGGGTTACCCTAGAACCTTAGCCTCTCAGATTAGACCCTTATAGGCTGTTAAAAGAAACATCATTATATTCAAAATGAGATGAAAAAAAATGAGTGAGGATTACAGATTAAAGCAGCAAGTTTAGCTGTAAATCAAAAAGGGCTCCCTCTTCTGCTGTAGAGTGGGTAAGTCCCAAATATATGAGAAGATGCCTGAGAGTCCGTGACACAAAGAAACATCACATACACCTACCTATGTACAGTACAGACCTGGCTACATTTATTATTACTCCCTAGAGTTGTTTTCCATTTCAAAAGGAACAAAACTGAAGGTCAGAAATTTTCAAACTTGAAAAATAGAAAAATTATCGATTTGATTGCATAGAAGTCCATTTACTTATTCATTCATTCCCACATACAATAGCATTAATCAAATGTTACATATGTATCAGACACTATCCAAGAGATACAAAGATATTTTTAAGTCCCTCTCTCCAAAAACTAACAGTTTAGTCAGGAAGATATACTCAACAATAGACAATTAAAATACGATATCATAATTGCACAGAGAGATGCGCACTTTGTGAAAGATTTCAATTTGTACCAGGTTTCAGGAGGAAAAGGACTAGACAAGGGGTGATAAAACCTTAGTTCTGGTGTTGGTTCTTCTAGCAACTAACTATGGATTTACAGTTCTCCTTTCTGGGATCCTATTTCTTCATCTGTAAAAATCAGAGAAATTTGACCACATGCTCTCTGCAGTTTCAGGTTTACATTATTTTATTTCATAAGAATTCCCCTGTTAATTCTCCTACTTACAAATGATGGTTTTTAGTATCTTAAAACAACATAATCTATTTACCCTTTAACTGGACTATCCCACAAAAGGAGGCAGGCTATCCATATATTTTTTTGTCACCTCTTTTCTCCTACTGATTACCCCATTTGCTTCTCCCTTTAGAAAGAAAATAAAGTACTTTACAACTATTATGCAGTCATCAATATGCCGAAGAGACAGTAAAGGAATTGTTTTTCAAGAGAAAGATGATAAAATTGCCCTTCATTCCTACAAAATTCTCTATGCCCTGAAGGAGAATCCTGGCTCCCACAATATATTTTCTTAAAACGTTTTGCTGCCATCAAGGAAGGATTACTCCATGTGTAAGTGGTGGTTATCCCCACCACTATTTAGCATAGGTAGGAGAACTGTCACTCCCCGGTTCCTGGGGCGGAGGTAGAAATAAGTCCAGGGCCTCCCTTTCCACAGACACACTGAGTTGATTCCATTCTCTGCTTCCACCCTTCCTCAGCAGGGACACTTATTCTCCCTTACACTAGACAATTTATGGTGGAAACTCAGTAGACACCTCTAAATCTCCTTCACACCATTTGTGCTTGGCTACAGTTTTCTGAGCTCCTGGACCAATGAGAACTAGAGATCCCTCTCAGCTGGCAGGTTGTAGGTACCAAAGTAGACTCATCAGAGGCCAACGACTGAGTTTCACACAGTAGCCTGTAGGAAAAGATTTGGCAATTTCAGTTTGTTGCCTATTAGACAATTCTCTTCATTAGAATCTTATTCACTGTCACAAACCACAAAGTTTTTGTTTTCCTCTTAGCCAAATCTTAGAATGAAGTTGCTTCTCAGGGGAGAATAAGAGAATCTTTTCAAGGAAGACCTAAGATAACTTACAGAAATGTCTAACTGTAATAAAAGGTAGCATCAATTCTTATCTCTTATGTATATAATAAAGTTCGTATGTTAAGCTTAAACTTCATGTCTGAAAAAAATTGATAAATAAGGGAGGAAGACTGATTGTAGTTGATCTTCCTGTAACTGAAAGAAAGGATATTTTGCTGTATTTAGTCCACAGGTAGAGATAATCACTGGAAAGGTCAGCATGGTGTCTGCTCCACACTCGATCCCACTGAATGGCACCCAAGCTATTCTTACAGGCAAAGATAGAAAATTCTTTTCATAAAGGACCTGAGGCACCTGGGGAGACCATGACACTGCTGCTACGTTCATGACAAACTTAATTATAAACTGGAAGACATACACTGTCTTCTCACTGCACTGAAGAACGTAGTAGACTTCTACAAAATGAGGATTCCAGTACTATGTATCCACATCCAGCAGAGCAGCGAAAGAGACCTCAGCACCTAACAAATGTGTTGGTATCCTCCGGATATCTTCAGAAGTTGGCAGATCTGTGGCAGCCACGGATAAAGAGCATACGTAATATATGCCTGGCAGAAATTGATGGGCATTTTAGCTGTTAAACCCAGTGCAAAAATGTGTTTGTTAACTATCCAGTTTCCAAGAAATACTTGGGGGTAAGGATTGTGTAATGCAGGGTGCTTAGGTACTGTCTCAGATCAGAGCAAGAGGTGGTGTTCTTAAGTAGAGACTTTCTTGTTAAAACAAAAAAGGCATAATAGTCTCTTATACTGCCACGCTTTGCCCTCAATTCATTCTGCACTCATCGATTATATCCTAAGCACCCAGTGTGCTAGGTCTGGGATATACTGTGGTAAATAAAACACACATGATTTTTGTACTTTTGGAGCTTATGGCCTAATCAAGCTCACAGATATTAAACAAGCAAGCAAATGAGTTAATACATGATTAACATTATAATGCATGCTGTGGAGGAAAGTGGAGAGCTAGGAAAGAGAATAATGGGGTATTGAGATATGCTTTTGTTGAGTTAGTTAAGGAAGACCTTCTGAGGGAGACTTGAAGAAATAGAGGAAGCCACAGTCAAAGGCACATGGAGGAAAAAGGACTAGTGTGCGTAAGAACTGAAGTCAGGAGCACATAGTTGGATTTTAGTGACACATTTCACCAAATCGGTTCTAACCTTGAGTAGACATAGCTTTAACCCCATTGCCTCTCTTAATTTCCTCCAGTGTTGCAAAGAAGAGAACTCATCAGGAAAAATAAAAGGATTGATGATATGCCAGAAGTTCTTGATATACCCATTTTCAACTTCCCATTAAAACTTTGTGCAGAAAAGAAAAGACAAGACAAGAGCACCCATCATGCACTGGGAGTGGGCACGGGAAGGGGAAAAAGCAAAAACAAAGTATGTCAAGATGAGACCGAAGATCTTGTTTTGCTCTCAAATATCATAATTAGAGAAATATTGGTTTAAATGTGTATAAGATAAACCTAAAGGTATAATTCGTAGAATTTAAAACAGAAGTTCTCTTTTTTAAATCCCTTCAAAAGACAAAAGCAAACAAAATATGGTCCAAATATCAAGAGAAGAAACATAGAAAATGGCAAGGAAGCACAGAAAATAGAATCCATGAAACAAGACAACAGAAGTAAGACCAAACATATCAGCTATGACAATGTATGTAATGTGTCGAACTCCCCAATTAAAAGGCAAAGACTCTTAGATTGGAGTAGAAAACAACATTCAACAATATGCTGTTTACCAGAGACAAGCTTAAAACAAGATGAATTGGAAAGGTTATAAATAAAGGATAGGCAAAGACGTATCTGTAAAATGCAAACAAAGCAACAACAGAAATGACAATGTTCACATCAGCCAATGTAAAATTAAAGATAAAAAACTATTAAGCATGCAAAGAGGATCATATTGCCTTTATAAAAGAATCAATCTAAATGAAGTTATATTCATTACCAAATGGATGTACCAAGTAACATGGAATCACAATGTATAGGACAAACACTCCTATAAATAATTTTTTTAAAAATCATAATCATAGGATGAACCCTCAAAGTATCACATCAATCCATGCTAAATTAATTCAATGAAAATGAATAGGACCTAAAGAATCTGATATATATTAAAATTCACACTTTCCAGACAGAAAAGACACAGGAACTTCTTCAAAAAGTGACAATACTCAAGGCTGTGAAAAAAATGAAAATAAATTCTTCACTGAAGAAATTGTTCAGAATACACTCTCAAAACATAATTTAAAGTTGTAAGATATTACACAAAATTTAAACAAAGTACTCCAACAATGTAAAGAGTTTAAAACTCACTTCTAAATAAATACTTAGTCAAAGACAGAACGCAAATTAGTGCTATAGCCAAGAAAATACCAAAAATTATAAAACCAGTAATATTTATTGAGTACTTAATGCGATAGGAACTCTGCGAAGTGCATGCACGAATTAGCTAATTCGATCCTCACTACAAATATATGAGATTTGGAGAATGAACAGGATGTGCACATATGGAAATAGAAAGAAAAAGAATTCCAAGCACAGGGAACAGATTGAGCAAAGAAGCATGGACTAGAAAATGAAAGACATGTACAGAAAGAGCAAAGCATTCAAGTTAGCTCTAGAACTGTAGACAAATGCACATAAGAGATGAAGCCATAGTCTGGATTTGGTCCTCAGGAGATAGAGAATCATTGCCGGTTTGTGAGTAAGAAACAATTTTACCATAATTATATTTGAAGAAAATTACTCTGGTAACAATGTATTGAAAAGATAAATAACTAAATGAGGAAAGTCCATGGAAGACATAAAAGGCCAAATGATTTCATGGCCAGTGGGACCAGTAGAGGTAAAGGTAGAAAGAAAGGAGATAGATGCAAAGAA
>RJWJ010036032.1:0-16283 GCA_004363605.1 Indri indri
TAGTGAGGGAGGGGTTATAAGGTGTGTCTGACCTCCCATCTCGTCATAGTTGGAAACTCATTTTTAAGGTTTCTCTGGGATCCCCTTGGCCAAAAGGGTGACCATTCAATTAATGGGATTTTATTTTTATTTCTCACAACAAATGCCTTTTTAGTCTAAGTATGTCCCAAATATTACATCCTATATTCTCTCTGGCAACCCTACTGGCTGTGGTGAGGGAAGAAGGTGAGGTCTCCCAGCTCTGTCTGCAAAGAGGGAATTGGGACTCTGGGAAGCAACAGCTTCTGGGGAGCCCCAGATGGCTACCAGGAGCTTCTGGGGACTCATCAGTCATCCCTTTTTAGTTCTGATTTCTCTTACAAGTGTGGAATAAACACTTGCCATTTTGTGAAGGCGCCATGTAACTGTGGGGCTTTTACGCCATGTGGGTAAAAGCTTGTGGCCCCCAATCCTTAGAAGAGCATGGAAGGTAAGGCTGTGGCAATAAACGTCACCCTTTTCCTCTGTCTCTTTGTCCGTTTCCCTCCTCTCCCTTCTCTCCTCCTCCTCCTCCTCCTCCTTCTCTCTCTCTCTCTCTCTTCCTGCATTTTGGATACAGTCTTAACTAGTTTCTGCTTAAATCCCTTCTCAGATAAAGACTTAAAGAACCTCAAAAATAGCTACTTGGATGGATAAATTCCTTTTAAATCCCCATTGAGTTCCAAAATAACACCGATTCTTTCATTGACTGAAACAAGGATTTCCCTTCCTCCAGCCCTGAACTAGCTATTCCCAAACTATAAATGTTCAATTACTTCCTAGACAGCAAATGTGCATTTTGCTTCCTCCATGCTGTATATTTTCTGTGGTTTGCATTATCGTTCGCTAAATACACTCAGACACTCTATTTACCTTTGGCCGCAACTCTGAGACCTTTATGTGACTTTTCACCCTTTAGGAGCAGCCCAGATAAATCACTACTCAGCCATTTAGCACACAAAGAGAAGATTCCAATTTTCCAAATAAGGCCATTTATTTAATTTATTTGGCTGCTAGGGAGTTGTGGAAATGATGCTCATGTAGACTGGGAAAGAACATGACAAAGCCCTTCAGGTTTTACCTTACCTCTGATGGGACAGTCCAAATATTCTTAGCAGTTTCTCTTTTGAAAATTCGTGAACCTTCTATTCTTTTGACTAGGTGGTAAATTCATGAGTGTGTTCATTGTATTGGTATTCCGTATTCCTTACACAGAAATTATAAATATTCTTGGCATCTATTCATTTTTTAATAAAAAAAATTTTAATGCAAATTCTACGCACCCCCGCCCCCAAAGAAAGAAATAAAATGCCTTAACCTTTATGCCAACCGGCAAAGCTATCATTTTACAGAAAGCCAGTCAGATAATATGCGATTCTTCACAGGTGGTTAAATTTATTGTATATCCAAAAGACAGATCAATCGCTGCACTAGGAAATTGGAAACCTGAGTTCTGATCCCAGCTTTGACTGTAGATAAGGCCATCATTAGTCAATAAGTTCCTCAAAGACAGGAATTGTGTCCTGTTCCTTGTTTCTCTCTAGTTAATTTTTAACAAATAAATTAAACATGATCTATTAACCTAAAACGTATACCGTTATAGATATAGATGAAGTCCCCCTTGGAGC
Organism: Indri indri; assembly: GCA_004363605.1. Classification (NCBI taxonomy): domain Eukaryota; kingdom Metazoa; phylum Chordata; class Mammalia; order Primates; family Indriidae; genus Indri; species Indri indri. The sequence goes on from RJWJ010036032.1 coordinate 1,647, forward strand.
TAGTCAGTCCTTTCCCCACCAAAAATACTATTATAATTCGACATGTATCTTCACCAGCCTATTTACCCACACCATAGAAAATATATATATAGTATTGATTTTTTTGTGGTTTCTTTTTTTTCAAATAAGTAGTCACAGAGTACATATAACTCTACAACGTGCTCTTTTTACTGTGCAATATATTTTTTAGGTCAATCTATGTTGATATGGATAGGTCTAATTTTTTTCCAGGGAATTTCTATGTAATATTTTACCATATAAATATACCACTTCCTATCTATATACCCCTTGAAAAGGAAGATTTAGACTGTTTCGAATTTTTCTTGATACAAATGATGCTGCACTTAGTCCCATCACGTTCCCCCATACACGTGTGCCGGTTTTTCTAGAGCAGATACCTAAAGGGGAAATGCTGGGTCATAGGATATGAACATTTTCCATCTTAAGAGGTAATATCAAATTGCTCCCCGCCCCCAAAGTCAGGGATCATTATACCATTTCTACCAGAAGCACAGATTAGCCTTTTTCCCACAACTCAACAACATTCAATATTAATAGACTTTTCATTTTTGCCACACTAGTAGGTAAAAATAAAGTAGTATCTTAGTTTACATTTCTTCACTAGCTTAGTGAGAGTGAACATCTTATCAAATGTTATTTAGCCTTTTATGTTTTCTTATTGTGTGAACCCCGTATTTATATCATTTACCCATTTGTTGGTTTATTTGTTCTTTCCTTATTGATTTGCAGAGTTCTTTATATATTCTGGATACTCATCCTCTGTTATACCTGTTGCTTTTGTTCACTTTTAGAAACACCAACAGCTAGCAGAATGCCTGATTCTTAGTTAAGAGGTAGTAATTATTTGTTGACTACATGAGTAAATTAATGTGGCATAAAAGCCATATATCGAACAATCACTCCGTGGCTCCCAAGAGGACTATGGCATTTCTATCATTTATCTGTAAAGACCAGGCAAAGTAGGAACATTAACTGAGCCTTTAAACAGTGTGCCCTACTCAGTTTTGAATCCCCAGTTCTTAGGACAAGGCCTTCTGCAGAATAGAAGGCCTCAATAAATGTTGAATGAGTTAAAGACCAGAATGAAAGAAATCAAAAAAGCCTCCTCCCTCTCACATATCTGAGAGACCAATTTTCCATTCCGTAATAAGTTAACAAAAATTATAATAAAATCTGGCATGCAGCCAGTACAGAGGAATGTATTCCATCTCTGCTTCACTCAAAATCTCTTAATCTCCACAGCAAAAACCGGAAAATGAGGTAGCCAGAGTGGATACCTCACAAGAAAAGCAAACAGAAACAAAATGAATACTCCAAGCCACTTGACTCAATGTGGGGAATTCAGGCTAAAATTGGATTGCTTCTGTCTGCTGTTTCTTCCACTGGAGGTCAGGGAAGGACTGAGGGGCCAGGATTGCTCTCTCCCCACCCCTCTCTTCCCGCCTTCCTTCCCCCACTTCTGTCTCTACACTCCCTTTTTTTCTTTCCGGATTGTTGTTCTTTTCTATACAGTGTTGATCCCTGGATTTTCCTGGGATCATAATTTCTGTTGAAAGACTCACAGCAGAAATGCCACCCACATTCATATATATATAAATATGTTTCTTTTCTTCTGCTTTCTTGCTCCATCAAGGCTCTGTGGAGCTATTTGGTTTAATTATTTCTGGCACTTTGCCCATCAAAATGCGCAATTCTTCAAAAGGATGGAAATGACAGTGAATCTGCCTCCTCCCAAGCAATTGAGGTTTTCATCTGAATCCTGTTGTCTTGGAAACAAGCGAATTTCATTGAACATACACCCCCCACCCCCACCATAGTGGTTAAAACATCAGCTAGAGGCATGATTCCCCCACGGTCCATTCCCTGCCTTATCCGACTCACAGGTTGGTTGGCTCCTGAAGTGGAAACAGAACCTAAGTCAACCCTCACCTTGGATCCTACCCACATGGTTCTAGGCAAAATATATGCCTTTTTGAGGCTCTATTTCCTTATGAAAAAATGGGAATAAATGCAGCACCTTTCCATCTGTTCAGACTCACTGGGAAAATCGAAAGACAAGATAGATATGAAAGAGCACCTTGGAAACCATAAAAAAAATTAAACAAATATAATCACACACATGAATTACTATTTTCCTCTAAAGCAAATCATTAGATTTCAGCTCAGAGATGTATAAATAAGTTCTCTGGGTATTATCTTTTCCTAAGGGTAAAACAGACCACCCTTAAAGACCTACACACCTGCGAGCTGAAAATAAGCATTTGTAACCAGCGGTTTACTCACATTTCGGTCCATTATGCTAAATGAAAAGTAACTCCACGCAGACAGGAGGCAGCGGTGTGTGCTGCTGTGGCTGACTGCTCAGTGTGTAGTACTAGGAACAGCCTATCATTATTTCCCTTTCAGTCATCTCTGGCTACATAACAAACCCCCTCAACACTTAGATCCAAGCCATCCTCTTCTTTTGCTTATAATTTTGTAAAAGAGAAATTCAGAAGGTTCTTAATTTCTGGGCAGTTCTTCTATGCTACATGTGGTGTCAGCTGGGGTGGCTTGGGCTGTAGGATCTGCTTCCAAGATGCTTCTTCATTCATGTGTCACTTTTCACTCTTCCTTGGCCTCCACATGGTGTCTCAACTTGCAAAACCTCTCCACATGGTTGAAGGTCTCACAGCAGTGTGGCCTCAGGATAGATGCTCTTATGACATGGTATCTGGCTTCCAAGAGGCAGGAAGCAAAAGCTACTAGGCCAGTTAAGGGCTATGCCCAGAAATCACACAGCATCATTTCTGACATGTTCTACTCGTCAAAGCAGAAACAGAGCCTGTTCATATTTAAAGAGATGGAGAAATCAACTGCACCTCTTGATAAAAGAGTAGCAAAGTCACTTTGCGAAGAGCATGTGGAATGGGAGGTATTGTTGCGACCATGTCTGGAAGATGCACTCTGCCATAACTTCCTTTCCACTTGTCATCCCTAGCAAAGCATCTCCCAGTTCAGCCACACCAGGACTAAAAGTACCTAGTCAATAAAAAAAATACCTGGTCACCAGTACTAAGACTTTGACCATTTCCAGTTCTTATCATCGGAGTTTAGAGCTATCTAGGAGCCAAGGGAGCACCTGCACACCAGATACAGACTCCTAGGAAACTCAGTCTGGATCGTTCACATCTGGAATCAGATGAGGTACCCCAGTCCTCTCCACATCTAAGCACATTTCTAGGCACACCTTGAACACAGAAACCAGCCTCGTACCATGAAAATGCAATACCAAAGACTATGTTTATGTCTTGCTACTCATATTTAACATGCGTATGATCTTGGGTTAATTACATAGCCTCTCTGGGTCTGAGTTTCCTCATTTGGACAATAGGGATTTATACCTCTCCCATTTTACCTTACCACAATTGTTGATGTTTTCAAATGAAATAATTCATGTAACCTGCTGCTTAAGTTGTAAAGCAGTATATCAATGTCAATTTTTATATCAGAGAGGCAATAGAGGCAGATCCTGGCTTTGCCTCTCCATGGATTTGTGACTCTAAGTGAGTTTAATTAAATAATCTGTGCCTCCATTTCATCTTCCAAAAAGTCTGGTTTAATATGCCAGATTTTAAGCTATATCATAAGTCAGCATTTACATGCAAAAGCACCAAACTACCTACCAGGAGAAAATGAATGCATATTGTAGCCACCATGGGGTAGACCAACGGGTGTGTTTTTTTCATTTAAAATATTAAGCCAACATGGGATAGTTAATAGAGTAAGACACATCTCCCACAGAAGAGTACATATAATATATAGTGGCTTAGAGAGGGCTCTGGAACCAGATTTAGGGATTTATATCTTTTTTTTTTTTTTTTTTGAAACAGAGTCTCACTCTGTTGCCCAGGCTAGAGTGCCATGGTGTCAGCCTAGCTCACAGCAACCTCCAACTCCTGGGCTCAAGTGATCTTCCTGCCTCAGTCTCCCGAGTAGCTGGGACTACAGGCATGTGCCACCATGCCTGGCTAATTTTTTTTCTATATATTTTTAGTTGTCCAGCTAATTTCTTTCAATTTTTAGTAGAGATGGGGTCTCGCTCTTGCTCAGGCTGGTCTCGAACTCCTGAGCTCAAATTATCCACCGCCTTGGCCTCCCAGAGTGCTAGGATTACAGGCGTTAGCCACCGCGCCTGGCCAGGATTTATACCTTGATTCTACCTTTGATAAGCTGTGTAACCTAGTGCCAAATACCTAACTTCTGGCCTCTATTTCCTCATCTATAAAACGAAGGTAATGATGTCACCTTCCTCACAGGGTTTTTAAATGACTCAATGCATTGCAAACAGTATATAAAAACATAATAAGCATTAATAATGTTAGCTATTATTATTCAACCTTCTTTTTATATCTACAATGTATCTGGCAAAAGCAGGAAGGATCCCCACCCAAAGTTCGATTCAAATGCCAAGACCAATGCCACACACACATAGCAAGAGGGTATGAAAAAGTTTATAACTTACATAACTGAGTCTCTAGGGAGGTCAGGGTGGGACTTTGAAGCCGGTCCACAACTGCTTGAGAGGGCAAGAAGAGGAGACTGATGTGGATTTTCATTACAGATAGGGCAGGGCCGGTGTTCCTGCCTGGGGGCTGGAGCTTGTGTGGTTTGAATCTCCCACCAACACCAAAGAAAGGGAGGCACTTTCTTATCAACTTGCCCAGATGTGTGGCACAAGGGGACAAGGGAAGAGTGAGGGTTAAAAGTTGTCAGAAGTTAAATGTCAAAAAATAGAGTTAGGCTCTCATCAGAACACGTAGGCCCTGCACATTTCTGGCTAGGCTTACAAGTAAGCTTAAAGGAAAGACTTCATAAGTAGCCCCTTTTGTAAACTCTGTTTCTAATTTTAACAGTTTTTCAGCTAATGGTCTTGGGTTTTTGGAATAGACAATTATACTATCTGCAAAGAAACAGAATTTTCTATTTTCCCTTTTTAATAATTATACCTCTTATTTCTTTTCCTGATCTGAATGCATTGGCTAAAACATATAAAGTTAAAAAATAATGGTGACAGTGGACATCCCTACCTCATTTATGGCTTTAATAGGAAGGTCGTTAGTATTTTGCATTAAGAATGATCTTAGCTATTGGTTTGAGATTGACTTTTTTTCTATCATATTAAGAAAAAATCTCCATCTACCCTCTTAGATGTTATCGAAAATAACAATTAATTTGTATCAAATGCAAATTATGAAATCTATCATGATGAACTTTCATTTTTTTCCATCTAAGCTATTTGTTATAATCTCAAATATAGGATTTTCCACAAATTAATGGAATAGTTTTTCATTCAAGTGAATATTGTTGGACATGGAATCTAGGAAACTTGGACTTTAATTCCAGCCCATTTTATCAGATCCAAAATTTAAGACCTTCATATGTTAAGCACTAGGAACAAAACTGAGGATTTTTTTCTTTGTGCCATATTTCAGGGGAGGGGAGAGCTAAAGGGACAAGGGACATGTATTTTAGAACTTTGCATAATCTATCATGGGATCCAAAGGAAAGTGTCCAATTTTTACTTCTAATTATTCCAGGACTCACTTGAAAGATGTGCATTGAGATTTTTACAGCCTGCATAAAAGATTTCTAAAAATTTTAGTCCTCCTCACTCTACAAGTATTTTAAAAGCTACCACAGCTTCAATGATTCTTTCTCTGAATACTGCTGGGCTTTCTTCCTTTCCCTGAACTACCTCTGCTAATTTAGAAAAGTTGGCTGGTTTCACTTGGATAGCTTTCCTGCCCCCTGTAAGGCACACTAACATATGGTTGCAAAGATGGGACCCTCCTCAGCCTTGTTGATAATTCCATTCTGGACCCCCCTGTGGAACTGCCAAATTTCGGGGAGATTTAGATTTACAGCGTGAAGTTGGTCCCCATAAACCTGTCCAGCCACTCAAATCCTCTTTCTCTCATCTAGTGAGCAACAACGTGAGAGCAAGACCCACATATCCTTCCAGGTCAAGTCAAAAACTACAGAACGATGTTCAAGTTCTTCTATAAAACTTTCTGGATCAGCTGAAAAGCTCCCTAACTTTTTCTTATACATTTTAAGATCCCCCATTGAGAATGGAATGTGGACCCTCACAGGCTGTCCTGTGGGTCCTGGTACTTCCTGCAGAGGACATACAGGAGGCAAGTTAGGATTCGGGAGAGGGGGGAAAAGGGAGAGGGTGGACCATATGTTGCTGGAACTTGGGGCTCCTCTGGGGGTGAAGCAACAACCTGAGTCCCTTTACCTTCACCTGAATTCTGCCCGAAAATTTGAGGTTTGTCCAGAGCCAAAGAAGCGCTCGACCTTTTCCAGTCCCCGTGAGCTGACACTTTTCCAAGATTCGCAATATTGGGGATTGCTCCTCAGATAAATAAGAGCGTGAACATAGGGAACCTCTGAGCACTTTCCCTCCATTCTACAAAAGAGATCTAACTGCAGCATGGCGTTCAGGTTAAGGCTCCTGTTCTCGGGCCAAGATTCTCCCTCCCGTAGCTGGTATTGGGGCCAGCCTGTACTGTAGGAAAAACACTTAAGTTCTTTCTGCAAAGGCTGTTGAGTCCAAAGGACTTCCAATTTTTTGACAGATATCAGGGGAGAATGGATAGGGATTGATATCTCCTGTCCCATGGTTTCTATGAGGAAAAAAAGAAGAGGGCAGACTCCCTAGTGGACCGGGTGTCCCCATGACTGGCAGCACAGGGTCAGAGGCTTCACTCTGACTTCCCGCTGCGTGAGGCCGGCGCCTTCATTAAGCTGCAACCGCACCTCCCTGACTGGCCACTAGATAGGGCGTCCCCAGTCCCAGGGCACAGACCCTGACTGCAGGGGTGCCACCGTCCCTTCCCTGCCACAGCCAGTCCCCTTGTCCCCATCCCCTGTGGCAGACATGGGAGGTCCCTACCCTCAATTCCCAATTCCCATCCCCTTGGCCTCTCTCGAGGGCAACTTTTCCACTCAATCGCCCACCCGAGAGTAAGAGGGACTCTAAGGACAGGAAAGCCCAGAATTAATTAAGGTAGGTAAGAAGAAAAACGAGGAAAGGAATGCCCATTCTGAGTCAGAAATAGCAACCTTTGACTTAGGACGCCTACGCCTCTTATCCCTGGACTTCAAGCGGTAAAGCCCATGTCCGACCCACGCGCCTGGCGTTCCAGGTGGACAGCGCGACCGCGAGCGTCCTTGGGTTCCCAGAGCGCTCCACCACCTCTTCAGCTTTTCAGAACACACCACGTTCCACAGCGAACAGGCAGCCCATTGACAGCCTCAGGGGATGTTGAGGGCCCTTTCTAGGCTAAACCAAAATTTCTGCTTAATAAAACTAGGAAGTAGAATGGAAATCTCATTTTTCTGTAATTTTTCCTGTTGGTTGAGGGACGAAGCGTGATCCCTGCCCTTTTTTTCTTTAGTTTTAAATGAGTTTTCAATGTTCACACTGCTGCCAGAACTGGCTATTCCCAGTAACCTTAAGTTCTATATTCTGGACCCCTTCCGAGGATTAGTTGAGCTGGAAGCACACAGAACACAGTAGCCTATAATAGGAGCTCAGTAAATGTAAGCTTTTTTGTTTTACCTTTTTTTTTTTTTGAGACAGAGTCTCACTCTCTTGCCTGGGCTAGAGTGCCGTGGCGTCAGCCTAGCTCACAGCAACCTCAACTCCTGGGCTCGAGCAATCCTACTGTCTCAGCCTCCCGAGTAGCTGGGACTACAGGCATGCGCCACCATGCCCAGCTAATTTTTTCTATTTTCAGTTGTTTGGCCAATTTCTTTCTATTTTTAGTAGAGACAGGGTCTCGCTCTTGCTCAGACTGGTCTCGAACTCCTGACCTGGAACGATTCGGCCTCCCCGAGTGCTAGGATTACAGGCGTGAGCCACTGTGCCCGGCCTGTTTTACTTTTTATTATACAAATTTTCAAATATATATTCAGAAATAGGAAGGGTGGTATAATTAACCTCCAAATACCTATATCGTCCAGTTTCTACAATTATCAACTCATGGTGAATCTTGTTTCATTCCACTTACTCCCCTGTAATTATTTTGAAGCAAATCTCTGACACTATTTTCTCATCCATATATTTAAAAGGATCCTTTTTTAAACAACTACAACATTGTTATCACACCTAAAGATTTAACAATTCCTTAATATCATCCAATATCCAGTCAATATTCAACCTTCTCCAACTGTCTCATAAAAAATTTTAAGTTTGTTTGAACCAAGACCCTAGTAAAGGTAACTTGAGTCACTTTTAATCTGTAAATTCCCCTTCATCTTTTTTTTGCCTTGTAGTGTGTTTGTGGAATAAACCAGTTTGTCCTGTAGCATGTCCCACAATCTAGATCTTGCTGACTGCATCCCCCATGGTATCGTTTCACATGCTCCTTTCTCCCCTGTATTTCCTGTGATGTGGCAGGTTTGATCTAGGTTTGATCAGATTCGTGTTGGATACTTTTTAATCACAAACAGTTTGTAGGTGGTGATATGTTTAGTTGGCTCTCTTTTTGTAATATTTACACCCAATGACGATCATTGCCAAAATTCATTACTCCAGTAGAGGCTACAAAACGGTAATATTCCAATTCTATTATTCTTTCTTCATGTATTAGGTGGAATAAGTATAAAGAGAAACTTCCCTTGAGGAAGTATTAATAATAATAGCATAAGTGTTTATTTACCTAATTTCAAATAATGAGGTTGGTTCCTAGAATTTTTTTTCTTTAGACAGAGTCTGTCTCTTTCACCCAGGCTGGAGTGCAGTGGCATGATCATAGCTCCCTGCAGCCTCCAGTGGGGTCTCGCTATGTTGCCCAGGCTGGTCACAAACTCCTGGCCTCAAGCAATTCTCCCACTTCAGCCTCCCAAAGTGCTAGAATTACAGGCATGAGCCACCACGGCTGGCCCCTGGTATTCTTTAAAGACAACTATTTAGGGATTTTTCTTTAAGGAATATTCATGCTCATGGATTTAAAGATACTTTTTATGTTTAATCCATTGCAATTATTATCCTTATTGATACTCAATTTGTCCCATCTTTGACCAGTTGGATCCTCTTCAAGTTAGTTCACAAGTTCTTTTGACACATCCCTAACAATTTTTTTTATAACATCCTTGATATTTAGTAATGACAAGATGTCCCAAACTCATCTTGTATATTTCCTGCCCCAAAACTGGAATCTGCCATTTCTCCAAGAAGCCCTCTATTTCCTCTTAGAGGGAAATGGTGTTTATAGACGACAGTATAGGCTGGAGGGATGGTCAGTGCCATTACTCAGTCGGTCATCATTTCTATGTCTTTTCTTTTTTCTTTTAAGCCAGTCAAATTTAGCAGTGGGGAGTTGAATACCAACTTTAGTGACACTAATGTTAATAAGTTCTGATGACCCACGACCATCGGACCAGCCTCTATGTCTTTTCTATAGACAGAGCTGGCAAATGCAAACATATATGTATATGATAACATGCATTGTGCATTCCAGATACTTCCAATTGAAATTAAAGGCCATAGGATTTTTATTTTAATATTAGAATGTATATCTTTATCTCCCTTTTTCAATGTCAAAACTTCAATTTTCCATTGAAATCAACATAATTATTTGTTCCCATGATAGTCTCAGCATAACAAAACCAACCATACCACCAGAATTAGAAGGGGGAGTATCTTCCCAGGAGAAAGGAAAAGGTCTGGGCACAACATCCAAGAAATACACACACAAATCTGGACTGTTTTCTTCTTCCCCTTCCATCTTTCTGCAGGAACTCAGAGCCCTCCACGAGGCCTTTCCTAGACATCACTGGCCAAAAATATCACAGCCTTTGAGGAGTTGAGAAGGCAAACCATTAGGGTATTGGAAGGAAAAAAAAACCAGTGGTCTTTATTTAACTGTTAACCAATAAGAAAGACCATGGGGGGTCAGAGAAGTGAGATAAGCAACAAAACAGTGCCTGGAAGTACAAGGTGACACAGTGTACTAGGAAAGTGACTCCCATGCAGTTGGGCTGCTCATGGGCACTTGACGGCAGCTGGGCCTCTCCTGCCTTCCTTACAATTCCCAGGTCACAGCAACAACTCCAGCACCCAGACAGCAGCGTTTGCTTTGTGCCTGTAAAATAATGTGCTCGTCTTCGCTCTTCCCCAAGGTTCCCTATACCCTGATCAGAAGTGTCTGTTCCTCCAGGCTCAGCTGACTAGCTGATTCAAATAAACCCCAGAAGACAGAACAATGGCAAAACAACATTTGGGGGAAAACTTTCCAAAATCCTCAGCCTGGCTGTTATGAGGATCAGAGATGGAGTGAGGGCTGGTAAGAGACTCGGATTTCCAGAAATGTGGGTTTATACCACACAGAAAATCCAACTGTTCACACTTTACCTCTGCCTGCCTCCCAGTTCCAGCATCTCCGTGATGTTTCAAGATAATATCTACCTGAAACTGAGGGATATGTATGCATGAGACTTTTATTATCCCCATTTTACAAATGAGGAAAATGAGATTCAGAGAGGTTGAACAACTTGCCCAAGGGCACACAGCTAGTAAATGGATCACAGATCTGGCTGATCCTAGAGTCATATAGGCTTCACGCCAGCCTGAGATTAGAGGACACAGGGGACATCTACCAAATATCTGTTGTCAGAGAACTTGAGCATACCACAGAGTACAACACCTACTGTTTTAGTTAGGATGTTTTCAGCTGAGAATAGCGGAAAATTCAGGTACCAAGGCCTAGACACAGAAGGTAAAGCAGCTGTAGCTGGGGTTCACTGGTAGCTCAGTGCTGGAGTCTCTCTGGGCTCCACTTCTTGGTACATCTCGTGGCTTTCTTCCTTGTGGTCAGGAGAAAAAATACCAAGTACCGTGCATATGTTTATGGGGGATGTGAGGAAAAAAAATTTTTTTTAATACCAAGTACCAAATCCTCACACAGCAACATCCAAAGGAGGAAAGAAATCTCTCCCAACTGTGACCCTACTAACAGTGAGAAAAACTCTTGAAGTCTCCCAGCAGGCATCCCCTTACATCTCACTGGCCAGTTTGGGGTTTGATGCCCACTCCTAAACCACCCACTGGCAAATGGAAATGGATTGATAAGATTGACTTGGCCTGATCGTCATTTGCTCCCTGGAGCTAGCACTTTGTGTACTGTTGATATCTGGGATGTGAGTTCTCAGAGAGAACAGAAAAGCTGTCTGATACATTTCTCCCAACTGTCTTAGTCCTTTCAGGCTGCAGTAATAGAATACCATAGACTGGGTGGTTTATAAACAACAGAATGCATTTTTCATATTTCTGGAGCCCAGGGAGTCCAAGATCAAGGCACTGACAGATTCCGTGTCTGGTGAGGGCCCAGTTCCTGGTTTGGAGACAGCCATCCTCTCGTATCCTCACATGGCAGAAAGGCCGAGGGAGCTCTCTGGAGTCTCTTTTATCAGAGCATTAATCCCATTAATCCCATTCCTGAGGGCTCTGTCCTCAGGACCTAATCACCTCACAAAGGCCCCACCTCAAAATACCATCACATTGGGGATTAAGTGTCAACACAGGAATCCGGGGAAGACACAGTCATTTTACCATAACAACCAATGGCAATGAATCAACTACAGGAAAACAAATGTGTGCAAAGATGAATTATTTTAAGAAGCTACAGTAAAGCAAGCATAACACAAACTATTGAGGGGCCAAAATGTTCTAAATCCAATAAAGGGCTGAATTTCTCACACAAATTTATGCAAACTCTATGCCTGCCAGATGGGTTTAGCAGAATAACTTCACCAGGTCGATATACTCCAGCTAGGTGTGGTCTGCACCTTACAACCAAGATAGAAAAAGTAAACATAAAGGAAAGTAAGAATAATATGAAGCTATTTCATCTGTGTTATAATTATATTCAATGAAATTTAATAAGCATTAAGCATCCACTAACCCCTTCAACCCGCCCCCCGCAACATGCCGTGAGTTGTACCAACATGCTGTGAGGAGCACCACGAGTGAATAAGACAAGGTTTCTGCCTTCAAGAAAATTATGATGAATAAATCACAGATTTGTTTTTAAAAATGCTTTAAGCAAATTGGTTTCTTCAATTGACTTTTGGTGAATTTAATTTGGCTAAATGACCTTGAGGAATTGATCTTCAGCAAATTGATCCGCTGCCCATGTGAGCAGCTAACTTTAGCATGTCATAAGAGATGTAAAAGAAATACAAACAATCTTCTTTTGCAGGGGAGAGGTGGGAGAAAAGAATTTCTACAGGGACATTTGAATGGGTCTTGAGGAATGAGTAGGAGTTTAAAAGATGCAGAGAGTGGGGTAATAGCATAACACAGAAACGACAAAGTGGCAGGCCTGGTTTATGATATCAAGTTCCAAGACTGGAGCAGTTAGAAACCCTACTCATGCTCCCTGGACTAAAAAGTATTCTAGTTCCTGCTCTCATTTCAAAAGTGACTTGTTCTAGTCAGTCAGAAACAAGCACAAGAGCAAGTTCTGCCAAATGAAACCGGCCACCTTCCTCTCAGTGTTCCCATCAGGCCCATGTGTTTGCCACCCTAGTCTTCTTTATCTGCCCCCCAAGAATGCCCCTCAGACTAAGAATCCTCACCCAGGCCAATACAAAGGCAGGCAAATAGTAAGGCCTCACTGTGCCCTTGTTCCCCCAGCTTGAGGAAAGCCCTCAGGATCCCAAGTCTGGGATCCCTTTTCCCAGTTTCTTGCTTGAGTCATAAAACAACTCTCTCTTAAAGGAAACATGCCCTTTAAAGAAAAAAAAAACACAGTTCACCCTTAAAGTTAATCAAATAAAGTTAGCTAGGAGTTTGCCCTCTCTGGCCTTTTATCGGAGGAGGGTACACGGCAACCAAATTCCCTCAGCAGATGGCTAAGGTTCCTGAACATCCGGGCAGTTTATCATGTCACTCGAGTGCATCCTTTTTTTCTAAATACTTTTTTTTTTTTTTTTGTCTTTCTCTGTTTCTTTCTGCATTGGAGCCTCCACCCATGAAATTGAAAGATTTCTAGTAGAAATTCCTTTGTTGCATCAGCTTTGGAAATATGGATTACAGTATTCTGTGAAAAACATTTATTACCCTGAACTGTGACTCAGACGTTGTTGCATTTCTGGGGTTATAGATTTTCTTTCAGCTAAACTAAGGCTCTAAGTCACAGTGACAGTTGTAATGTGTGTAATACCACAGTACCAGATTCTATTACACACATATTTTTGCTAGAGGTTTACGATGTTAAAAATATTTCTTCTTTTTTCCAATACCTTTCTGTACCTGTTGTGTAAATATATTAGAACCTATAACACCAAAGTCAATTTCCAGATGAAATGTGCACAACAACAGTAGTTTGTCCTTTAAGGAAAAAAAAAATGGGAATGTTGCATCCAAGCTAATGATATTCAAGCACAATATTGAATTGTAATAAAAGATGAATGAGAGAAAGTGTGTGTCATTGTGAGGGATGGAGAAGGTTACAGAAAGCTGAGGCTGAGAAAGGATTTATCATGGATGTTGCTGCAGGCAGGCATTGTGTTGAAAAATCTGCAGGTTTATTTGCAAGAGTATTTAATGGAAAAACAAAGCAGTCTACTGAGGAAAGAATTTCTAAAGATTATCTTTTATGTAAGATTAAGATAAAACTTAAGAAATAGGTGAAAGAAATCTCAATTAATTCTCGAGGGGGTGGAACATCAAATTCATCAGTGGGTCCTGTCAATGCCATAAATACAGGAAGAGGTCTTTGTTAAAGTGCCATTGGTACTGTAATTTTTCAAGGTAGGTGAGAAAAGCCACACAAAGAAGAACACCGTGGACGTAATTAGCAAACCCAGTTGCTAAGCCTTAATCCATTAGACAGTCATGCCAACAAATCCTTCCACTTTTCTTTAGAATCGAAATTTTATGTAACACTCACAACAGTTCTTCTGGGTCTTTAACCACATTGCTGTCTTTCTCCTAAAAGAATCCAGTGTGACTAATGCCTTTGTGGGGAAAAAATCTGATTGCTGTTGACCAAATTATCTGAGGCAGACAATGAAAAGATACCAAGAGCAGAGATATTCTTAAAATCCTTCTTTTGACTAAGTTTTAACTTCTTACACTTTCCAGTCTTCTGCTTAATCAGTAATAAAAAGCAAAATCAACTGAGTTTCATATGTTATCTTCCCTTCCATAGCTTCTATATCCATGCGGAAGTGGTAAACGATGAAGCCATCTAAAGGAGAAAGAATAAGAACTGGGAGACAGATCAGCCCAGACGATCACCTCCATGTTCCTCAATGAGAGACCACGTTCACCTCAGAGTTGTTCTCAGGGACAGAAAGTGCAATCATGATTTTGTCCAATTTCAGTTCATTCAGTAATTATTGAAAGAAAATCTTGAGAATATATATGGATTTGGGGTTTTTTAGTGGTGTTTGCTTTTGTTTTGTTTGTAGGGGGCATCTGTTATCTGTGTCTTGTTTCGAATGTAAATCTAGAATACAGTAAGAAGAAAAACATTAAAATTCCTGTTAATAATAAGTATCTAGTACCATAAAAATATTTATACACTTTAATATAGTAATTCTATGTGTATGAATCCC
>RJWJ010036033.1:0-16310 GCA_004363605.1 Indri indri
AGAATCAAATTCATATTTTCTTTTGATAAAAATATACTCTATTTAAGTCATTCGGGATTCCCAGATGATATTCTGTTAAGTTTGAATTCACAATCTAAAGTTGCCCAATATAGGAGGAAAAACTTCATTACAATTGAAAGTACTAGCAGAAAGCAACACTAGGAGATTTATACCTCTCACCGCCATCCAACAACTAATTCAGTTTAGTGAAACTTCAGAATATCAAAGACAAAGAGAACATCTAAAAGAAGCCAGAGAGAAAAGGCAGATTACAAAGTAATATCAATTAAAAAGACAGCCCATTTTCTAGTGTCCATAGTGATCTAGACAGTGCCATGTTATTTTCAATGTGCTGAGAGAAAATAACTATTTTTCAAATCTTATGAACTCAGAATAAGTTTGAGAAAAAGACATCTTCACACAATAACCAAGAGATTTTATTGGCAAAAACCAAGAACTAAGGGAAATCTTCAGGAAGGAAAATATCTCAAATGGAGAATCTGAGATATAAGAAGGAATGGTGAAGGTAGAATTTTTAATTATTTAATTTTTTTTTTAAAAAACATCAACTGTATAATACAAGAGTAATAATATTTCATTTCTGGGATTAACCACAATAATAGGTTTTGGTTGATGGGATAAAAGAAAAAAAAAAAAAACATAGAGAAAAAGGGAGATTGAATCCTGAATCTAAGGGTCTATCTTCAAGACTTCTTAGTCAGTGTGTTCAGAACTTAGTTGTTTCTAATGTAACCAAAGCTCTTTTATGTCTTTTTCCATGAAACTCTAGAGGCAGAGACACATTCCCTACTAAGTCAAAATATTAAAAATAATTGAAAATAAACTAATATAATATATATTCCTTAGAGGACAAGAGAACTATAATTTCATAGAAAATAATCTTAATGTGTGTGTAATTATTTCACATGTATGGTATATATATGATTTTGAAAATCAAAAATTAGAATCCTAAAAGTTTTCAAATAAGTTAATAAATACAATTTGTATAATAGTCCTGGGAGTCATAAAAAGGCGTTTTTATCATTTTCTTTTAAGACTGAGAAAAATGTAGTTGAAGAACTCAAAAAGTAAAAAGTTGTAGAGTTGAAACTAATTCTTTTTAGTATTAAAGTCCAGTACACTGAAAATTCATATTCTCCATTATTGAATTTTTATACCTTAATTGTGTATTTTGTAGAAGTTACAAATGAAAAAAATACAATTATATGAACATTTATTGAGTTCATAGTATATACCAGACACTGTCCTAGAGATATTTGTCATATTAGTCTTTGAAGCAACAGTCCGAATTATTATTCCCACTTTGCACATGAGGATACCAAAATAATTCAGACTAGAAGTAACTTGTAAAATTGGTGGAGCCAGAATTCTGAACTGGATCTCTCTGAATCCAAAGCCTTTGCCCCAATGAACTACTCAACTCACTACCTCAACGAGAGCAGCTGAATATGCAAAAATAGTCAATACTAAGGTAGACAGGGAGTAACACATTCTCTTATTTTATTAAATTCTATTAATACTGATAACGTCATAGTATTTTTAATGAAGAAAAAAGTGTTCACTCCCACCATTTCCACTTCTCTCTTAAAATTATATGCATACAAATGATATATATCTTCTGATTTCGCCAAGTATGATTGTTCCTATCAACATATAGAAATTAAAGTAAAAAGTTTAACGTCTGTCAGTCTTTAGGGCTGAAAAGAGTTCTAATTTTAAATTAATGTGTACATTTAATATATGAGTTTCAAACATGTGGATGAGAAGTTTAAAAACAACGTCTGCAGAAACTCTGCTAAAACATGCTGTGAACCTATTGAGTCTGCAATAAGAAAGAGCAGCTGCACACTCGGGGCCCTGGAAGGGAGCCCGTTCAGTGTGAATTCAGAAGGCAACCAACAGGCGTATTGTCATTTATTTGTGGGAGAACAGTCATTTCTTTGACATACTGAAGTCAGCCTTGGGGTGAGGCAGCTTTGTTCAGCAGCTGTCCGACAGGAAAAATTATTCCCCATCCTCCTGATAGGAAGTCGACAAGAACTTTGAGATAGCCACTTGTGGATACAAACAATAGACTGGACGACAATGTGGGGATTACGAGGCATTGTTAAAAAGAGGCAAATTTCTTTTATTTCTGAGACATTAAAAATTGTGTTTCAAGATTGAACAAATTCATGAATATTTATTTTTATTTACCTGGCTTTCCTAATAAAGAAGAATAGTACCCTAGCATTGTGTTTTTTTGAATGTTTGTTTTAGTTTTGCTTTTTTATCATCTGCAATACTATTTTTTGATTAAATATTTAGCCAGATACTTTCATGTTTAGTGCATTACTTTTTTAAGGAAATTAATATGCTACTATATTCAAAAATTTTTAAAATTTTTTGTAATTGTACACACACAACATTGACATCATTGAAAAGTTATAGGAATTTTTTTAAAAAACAGACACACAAAACTTGTGCAAAATATTGAGTTTATACCTGTTTCTTATGTATATGACATTGTTGCATCTCAAGAAAGATAAAATGAAAGGCTTTTAGGTCCAGATCACAGCATGCGAAAAACGTCAAAGGGACAGGAGTCCGCCTTTTGAGGACAGACTTAAATGATGTAGACTGTACACTGAAAAGATAAAAAACTGTGAAGTTGAAGAAGGACTGATTCTGCAATTATGAAGACTAAGGATATATTTCAACTGAATTCCGTTAA
Source organism: Indri indri (assembly GCA_004363605.1). Classification (NCBI taxonomy): domain Eukaryota; kingdom Metazoa; phylum Chordata; class Mammalia; order Primates; family Indriidae; genus Indri; species Indri indri. Next base: position 2,735 of record RJWJ010036033.1, read on the forward strand.
AAATAACCGCCTTTGAACCAAGAGAGAAGAAAATTGAGGGCAAATAAAAAGAAATATTACTTGACATACTATAATAATTTTATGAGGTTTAGTTTTCTAGTCAGCATTGATGTAGTCTGAATTTGGAGTAGTCTGAAAAAACCGATACTTTTGACATTCATTGCTTAATTTTAGAGTAATATTCAAATAAACAACAGAACATTATATAATTTATTTCTTGATGCCTGTTAGAGGCAAAATGCTGATGTGGATAACCTATACAGTTGGCCAAGTGAAATAATTCTTATTTTCCATTCTCATGTTATCATGGAATGCTATTTATTCACAAAACCTTCTGACCAAATGATTGTCACTAATATACTATCCATGAATGTTGAATAAATCTTCATTTTCACATGAGAAAATATTGATCAAATATATTTCTACAGCATAAAAAGCAAATCGTTGATCTTAATGTGTATAAAACATTAAAATGTATATTATATTTCTAAAATATATTACTTTTACAAATGTGTTCCATAGTTGACTTTTAATTATATAAAATAATTCTAGTTCTCCCTTTTCTTCATTAGGCTATGTTTTGGTGGACATAAAGACTAAAAATCACATCCTTTTTCTGTATAGCTTTTGATTATGTAGAAGATTTCAAAACAAATTAGAATAGCACTTCACATATCAAGGACATCTCAGAATCATTTCCAAGTTTACATTTTTAATTAACATGAATCTGATAGTAAACTATTAGCATAGGTTTAATCCTGAAATAATCAGTAGTTTGGTAGACATCTCCTGACATGAAAACATGACAGTTTCTGATTTGTCAGTAAGCAGACACTTAATTCCATATACCAAGGAGACCATTGGAGCAGAGTCCTTTCCAGTTTTCCTGGGAATTTCTCCTTATTCTCCCTCATTCTATGATCCTTTTCACATGATGGGGTTGCATAGTTATTCATGTATAAGCTTTGTAATGCTCCTTTCATGATAATAAGTGTGAAGAATTTCACTGAATTTTTTCACCCAATAATTTGTTATAGAATTTATTGGACTACTATTTGTACCAATATGGATTCAACCCAATATATCTTTTTGGTCAATTATTTTCAACCCATTCTTGGTTTGCTTATCTATAATATGGCTAATTCTTTCCTATTTCCCGATTTTGACAAAATCTAGATAATATTAGAATTAGTCATAGAGATGAACAGGTGAAGAATGCTTTAAAATTTACAAAGCACTTTCAAGCGTTAGCCCCGTGTCTCTAAAGGGACTGCTGTGAAAGACACTGTTTACATGTTTATTGTGGAGCCAAGGAAACTGAGGCTTACCAAAATGTGTAAAATTGCATAACCAGTAAGTGGCAGAACCAGTCTTCTAACTCTAAACCCTGTGGGGATACTTTATGTTCCTCTATAATGTATAGCAGGGATACTGATTAGAGAACAATCATTTTTGTGAGACCCTATACATTTTTCTACCTCTAAGTTAATCGTTTGTTCATTTATTTATTTGAAAAACATTTATTAAGATCTTAAAATGCATAAGGCACTGAACTAAACATTGGGGAAGCTAAAAAAATAATTTCTTAGTGAAATATAATATATACATATATAAAAATACAATGGAAACTGTTAGAATCTAGAGATTAACTGAAGATTGCTGTAAGAATTCAGAAAGAATCGTGAAAAATGAGTTTGGAGTTTTCAGGAAAGAATGCACTAAAAACTTTAACTGCACTTTAGTGATAAATAAAAATGCACCAGAAGAGTATGTAAAAAAGCATTCTAGGAAGAAGGATCAGCATGTTAAAAATAAAAACTTATTTGTAATATTTAGGGGTAAATACTTCATCACAAATTTCTACAAAGTCATTTGAAATCCTGCCAAGAAACTTGCCCTGCATTTCCTCCTTGTAGGAACTGATATTTTTTGTTTTTCCTGAGTTTGAAATATGATCATATTCTCTGGTGTTCATGTTCAGCTGAGAGTTCCCGGCTCGTGAATGAGTGAATCAGGCCTTAGTCTTGGCTCTGTCTGTACCTCCAGGTATTGTAGATATTTTGTGTTTCTAGACAGACAAAAGAACATAGTGACATTTATTCATTCATGCTGTAGGGGATATGGAGAAAGTAAATTAATATTATTAGGTCTTCTGAAAGTAGTTACTGTAAGCTCTGGGTGATTTTTTTGAGAGCAGCTCTGCTTTAAGTATTCACGTGGATAGCTCTCACTTCCTTCAGGAATCACTCCAATGTCACCTTTCCAGTATACCCGTCCCCATCCCTCAGGCAAAATAGCCACGCCAACACCCATCTCATCCTACACTTTCTATCCATGTTACTTTGCCAAGTTCTTCTCCATGCTGTGTCTTCAATACATGACATATGATATATTTACTGGTATGTTTTCTACTCTCTCTCTACTAGAATAGAAGCCCCACTAGGGCAGAGAATGTCAGTCATATCATGTATCTGTAGCAACAATGACATTGCCTAATACATACCAGTACTAGATAAATATCTGTGGGATCATTATGTAAGTGAATGGACATAAGTAAATAAAATGTGCATGAAAGTTAAGGTTTTTTTTTAATTTGGTGATTGAATCATTACCTTCTGTCATTTCATCAGAGGTCAGTAGTAGACTAGCCACCTTGAATTTCACATTCTTTCTCTACTCCATGACTTGATAAATTGTCAAATAGAAGATCAAGAGCTTGATTAAATTACAAATGTGCTCATTTTTGTATAAATGAGTTGGATAGAAAATAACTTATATATTAATATTTATATGAATGTGTGGGAAGTTGTACATAATAATTCTATCTAAACATAAAACTATTCCCTTGAAATTTACTGGTTAAAAAAGCCATTTCTAGTGTTTCATTTGTTAATAGCCGCATTTTGGTCAAGCCTTTAAATGCTATTGCTACATTAGTGTATTTATACACATAGGCACGGACAGTTTTCCGGAGGGCAGTTTCACAAGTAGAATTAATTTTAGTTGATTTCACTTTCAAAGCCCCAGCCATTATCATGAATCAAGTGAAATGCAACGCCTGCAGGAGTCCACCACCTATGACACAGTATTGCTGTGAATTCTAAGCATGTGCACTGTAAACACCAGGTTTTATATCATTACATTTCCTGTCTGGCTTTGAATGAGTTCTGCCCTGCAGGACTATTAGCAAACAACAAAAATGATAGCACTTCACAAGCCAAGGGATAACTAACCTACTTAAATATGTCTTCTTTTTGGACAGATTAAAAATGCCAGCAGTTAAGCAACTGATGTATCAGCACACATTGCAATGGAGGGATTTTTGCAGGAATATGCACTTATATCAAATATTACTTTTCCCATCACTGCCTGGAATTTATGTAATTTAATTAACTTATGCTTCAGTGGCATTTTGGAAATGAAGCAGTTCCGAAGTAAGCACAGGATAGGATCTATTTAGCATTCCATCACGGAGCATACATTTAAGTCTTTCAATAAAATTATGCTTTGATACAAATTGGTTTGAAAAATTTTGGATTGTTTAAAAAGTTTGCTATCTTTAAATAACTTAGTTATAGATACACTGGGAAAAAATGAGTTTGCATTTGAGTTTTGATACTGGGTTAAACTTATAAAAATACATGCCTAAATACATATATTTATAAGGATACACACACATATCTGGGTATGTGTGTGTACGTGTAGGTTTACAATTTTATCGAGGTATAACATACATAAAGAAAAGCACAAATATCATAACTATACAGTTTGATGAATTTTGAAAAATTACACACCATCACCCACATAAAGAAACAGTTTATCCATCCTCAAAAGTCCCTTCACATTCCTCTCAAGTCACTAATCCTTACCCCTCCTCATCAACGGTATCTGCTATTCTGACCTCTAACAGCACTGATTAGCTTTTTCCTGTTTTTGTATAAAGGCTCTATTTGGAATCATGATTTTCTTCACAGAAAAATAGCAGAGTATAGAGTTGTGACAACTCTCAGCAAGCTACTTGGCCTCAGATACTGTTATAATAATTAAGCGAGATTATTATAAAAATTAATTTAGATAACATGTCAAAACACAAAACTGTGAAAACAATTAGATGTAAGGCATTCTTGTGATTCATTTTTCCTTTAGAAATCTCTCCAGTCATGCTAAATTACTACTGCATCTGTTTTTTCTAAAATTTTGGTTACAGCTAATAAAATATGCAATAAAAGATAACATACATGCAAGAATATTCTCAGAGATGAGAGACTATGTCTTAGTCAACTCTGTGTTTTCCAGGGAGAAGTGTTTGATAAAATCTAAGGCACTGTAATCAAAACAAATTTTGTCAAAAACTAAATGAGTAAGTGAGTAGTGCTATATTAACACTGATGAGATACTGTCAATTGTACCACATCATGGAAAAAATGGTAATAGCTTTTTACATTCAGTGAACTTTTACACTGAACCAGACCGTATTCTGAGTGATGTATTTATAATTAACTGATTTAATCATCTTTTAAAAAGCCATGAATTGGGCAATATTTTTATTATTATCCCCATTGTATAGACGTGTACACGGTGTCACAGAGTTACTAAAAGCACACAGCTAGTAAGTAGTGGATCTATAATTCAAATTCAATAGCCTGGCCTCCGAGCCTGAACTCATAACCACTACTTTTCATAAACATGGGCATATTTAATACACTTGAAAAAGAGGAGAATAAGATTGATAATGTTGACATGGATAAATAATAAGATATCATAATATAATTTTATAGTAAAATTTACTCTTTAGGCCACATTCATGTAGATTTAATTAATTTTTTCTCTGAACTATATTATATGTCAGTTAGGTGCTATGGAATGATTTATGTCTCCATAAAATTCATATGTTGAAGCCCTAACCCCCAATATGATGGCAATTGGAGATGGTAATTAGTGATGGTAATTAGAGATGGCCTTTGGGAGGTAATTAGGGTTATATGAAGTGATGAGGGTAGGGCCTTTATAACAGGATTAATGGCTTTATAAGAAGGGGAAAGAAAGATATAGGACATGTGAGGACACAGTGAGAAGGTGATCACCTACAAGTCAGAAAGAAAGCCCTCACCAGAACCCGACTATGCTGGCATCCTGATCTCTGAATACAGGTCTCCAAAACTGCGAGAAATAAATTTCTGTTGTTTAAGCCATCCAGTCTATGGGATTTTGTTACAGTGGCCTAAACTAAGACAGTCAGAATGATGTTGTCTTAAGGGCATTAAATGGTATCAAAAAACAATCACAAAATGTTAAAGACATGTCAAATTAACAGTAAAGACTAGACAATTAAAATAGGACAAAGAAAACCCCTAAGCATAAATTATCTGCAATTCCTCATGCTGGACTTAGATAATTGCATAGACCCTAGTTTCGGGGCCAGGACTTTGGATTTTAGGCTCCACCTTAAAATGAACATCAGTATTTCCAATAGCAATTAACATCATCTACATATCCTATTAATAATTACATTTATTATTGAGTCAATTAAAATTTATTTTTTTCTATTTCTCACATTAGATTTCACTAATAATAAAACAGAATTAGTATGAACTCTGTCACAGTGTTGTAACTAATATCAGGATAAACTTGGGTACATGTGTAGTACTTAAAAAATGGTTTGGATATAAACACTTCCAAACCATTGGATAATAAAAATCATCGCTCTCTGAAATGCAGAAAGTTTTCCATTCTTTGAAATATATTGAGGTTCATTTTTAGGAGAAGTAGCCAATCCTATAATTACACCATCTTAAAAGTAAGTATTATCCCCTCTCAAAATGAACTTGGTACATCATGACATGCCTTGGTGAATCATAACAATGCAATTTTAGAAACAACTAAGTATATAAATAGTCTCTTGATTGCAAATTCCCTTCAGGCTGTGCCAATCACGATTACATAGGGCTCCATTTGTGTTCACTCTCTCACTTGATTGTCATTTGTACCAATAATCTCCAGAGAAAACCAGTTTCTCACCTTGGGAAATTTCTCCTCCACCTCAAAGCATTCTATTAACTGCCCAGAGATAATAAATTATTATAAAATGCAAATATACCAAAGCAGCACTGTCCAAGAAACTTCCTAAGATAATAAAATGTCCTACACCTGTGCTGCCTAATGTGTTAGCTACTAGCCACTTGTGACTATTGAGCACATGAAATGTGGTTGATGAATTGAATTTTTAATTTTATTTAATTTTAATTAACTTCAAATTTAAAAAGCCACATGTAACTAGAGGCTATTATTTTGGACAGTATAGTACTAAATATATTAGGAATGAAACAGTGATCCTTACTTTCCCATTCTTATGATTTCCTTCCATAGATGTACAAACACTTCTAAATTGTCCAAAAGACAAATTTAAAGTTAACGTGGGTTTTTGGATGTTGAGAACTAAAACTATTCATTTTCAATCTGACTCCCACTTTCCAGTTTTTTTGTGTCAACAAAGCAACTACATTACTTTTTAGAGAGTTGAAAATTTATGGTTTTTTTTGTCTTTATTTAAAAATTACATCACACTTTTCAAAGCAAGTTCTGTGTAGTTTATATGTTATAAAATTTAAATTGCAACTATTATTGTAACATATATAATTATATTTACAGTGATATTGCTGGCAAAAGCTTTATCTGAGAATAGTAGCATAGAGATATCATTCCTCAGTGTGTTCTCTGGTGGGAAGCAGACTAGAGAACAAGCTTTGTTCTCACTGAGATCTGTCAATTTTGCCTGACAGCCCACATAATTAAGTCAGGGGACTATCATTTCAACCAGCATTAAATGTTTTGATTATCCTGATAAATTCCAATGTAAAAAAGACATTCAAGCTGTAGAGAGACAATACAGAATGTGATGGAGCATTTGGCAGTGGCATTTATTTAATAAGAGAATCTGGATCATTAAGACCTCCAAGTAGATTTTTCAGCCTGAGTGATCCATAGCTGCTTGCATTAGTCAATCTAACTGCTTAATTTTTAAATGTCACTTTTCACTTTACCCACCTGCTTCAGGTAATTCTGTAATGATTCAAGGTGGCATCATGGTATTTTATCAAATTTTATCATCTAGAAATTTCTTAATTATTCCATTAATAAATCTACTTGGGGTTTATTTCTCAATTACTGTTTGCCTAATTCTGCTGTATGTGCCATGATCAAAAAAGGAGAAATGTAAGAAGTGATTTTTTTCTGCTGTCAATGAACTTGTGATGTTATCTCGAAGACATAATAAACACCCTTAAAGATTAGAGAAAAATAACTTTTCTTTGAGAGCAAACACCTTGCCTTTATTTTTCTCTCACCTTATTTTCCCTGGTACTTATTTTGTTCTCTGGAAATTAGCATTGAAAAATATTTGTTCAATAGATATTGAAAGAATAGCATTTAATTGGTATGATTGCCTGAAATTTTAACTTCCTATAATACTGTTAAGGTTATGTGACTCATATATTTAGAAAAATTTCAATTTCCTCATTGCTAAAAATCAAACAAAAATTGAATAGAAGTTATTTGCACAGGTTTACAGTGTTTGAAACTTTCCACAGACTTGCCTCCATCCAACTTCCAGAACTCATTTCCCATTTCATCCTTCTAACCTCTAAATGTGGGATGTTACATGAGCCAACATCCCCTTAGCTTCATCTTTCTTTCAGATCCATATTCAAGGCACATCTGACCTATAATGGTCCAAACTCATATGTCTGCTGCTCCTCTACTAAACAGACTAGATTTTATCATTTTTATTATAGTCATGCACTGCATAGTGATGGTTCAGTCAATGACTGAGCTGAAAAATTCCTATTACCTAGTGACATCATAATCATCATGTGTTTGTGGTGACGCTGGTGTAGACAGACCTAATGTACTGCTCGTCATATAACAGTATAGCACACACAACTCTGTGTAAACATCAGCTTGATGGTGGATAATAAACAAGAATGTTACTGGCTTATGTATTTACTATACTATATTTTTATTTTAGATAATATCATCATTATACTTATTAAAAAAACAAAAGTTAACTGTAAAACAGCCTCAGGCAGGTGCTTCATGAGGTATTCCAGAAGAAGGCATTGTTATCATAGGAGAGGATGGCTCCATGCATGTTACTGTCCCTGAAGACCTTCCAATGGAACAAGACGTGGAGGTGGAAGACAGTGATATTGATGATCCTGACCCTGTGTAGGCCTAGGATAACATGTGCATTTCTGTCTCAGTTTTTAACAAAAAAGTTTAAAAGCAAAAACAAAAACAAAAAAACTGAAAAAATTAAATGTAGAAAAAATCTATAGAATAAGGATATAAAGAAAGAAAATATTTTTTTACGTCAGTACAATATGTTTATATATAAGCTAAGGGTGATTACAAAAGAGCCAAACAGTTAAAAAAATTTAAAAGTTTACAAAGTAAAAAAGTTATAGTAAGCTAGGTTAATTTATTATTAAAGAAAGAAAGAAATTTTTAATAAGTTTAGTGTAGCCTAGGTGTACAGTATTTATAAAGCCTACAGTACTGTACAGAAATGTCCTAGGCTTTCACATTCACTCACCACTCACTCACTCACTCACTCACTCTGAGCAACTTCCAGCCCTGCAAGTTCTCCTTCAGGGTAAATGCCCTACACAGGTGTACCATTTTTTATCTTTTACGCCATATTTTTTACTATACCTTCTTTATGTTTAGGTATACAAATACCATTTTATTATAATTATCTACAATATTCAGTACAGTAACATGCTGTACAGGTTTGTAATCTAGGAGCAGTAGGCTGTCCTATGTAGCCTAGGTGTGTGGTAGGCTGTACCATCTAGGTTTGTGTAAGTTCACTGCACGACGTTCACGCAATGATGAAATCACATAAGGACTCATTTCTCAGAACATATCCCCATTGTTAATTAAGGTATGACTGTAGTCATTAATTCTTTCTTTCCTACTAGATTATTAATAAAAAGTTCATGAGGATGAGAACTGTTATTTGTTATTGTTTTATTGATTCATTGTTCATTCACTCAGAAGTTATAGTTTAAGTGCAATACAACAGTGGATAAAAGTGGACCTGATTTCTACCATAGTGGAGCTTATGACTTAGTAATAGAGACATTAATCAAATAATCATACAAATTTGTGTAGAACTGCAAACTAAAACTAAAGGAATAAAGAAGTAATTAAAAGAAAAAAAAATCTGGCCCAAACTGGAAAAGGTGATGTCGTTAAAGATCTTTTTCTCTATAAGAAATGCTGGACAAAAGACAAACCAGTTAAGGATTTTGATCTTATTCCTAACTTCAATAGGAAGGTTTTAGATAATAAAAAGAGGGTTGATATATTTATTTTTTTGAGAAGATTATTCTGGCTGCCTAATTGAAACCGCCCTTTACACAAATCAATAACAGGTGCAAGGCTAGAACTGTGGTAAGGGCCTAGCTAAAAATAAGACACAGACCTAGCTAAAAATAATGGTAAAAATTATCCACTGTCCCCCCTGTTTGCTTCACTATAATTGTCACTCTGGAGCCATACAGCTGGTGGTCATAACGATTCTAAGCTTTCTCCATAGATAACATCGCTTTTCTGAAACTAGGGGTAGTTTCTGAGGTATCTTCCAGGTCCTGCATTCTAGTGGAAAGGCTGACCCACCCAGGCCAGTGGCCCATACGGAGGAACTGACTCAACTGGTCTTGTGACCCTTGCCCAAGTCAACAAAGAAGACAATTTCTACAACCCTATGGTTACCCCACACCCAGCCGATTAGCAGACTTAATAGCCTATGCCAAACTGTCTTTAAAAGCCCTGTCTCCCAAATTCTTGGAAAGGCAGATTTGAGAAATTTCTCCCATCTCCCTGCTTAGCGCTCTGTGGAACAAACTTTTTCTGCTGCAAATCCTGCTGTCTCAGTGTATTGGCTTCCTCTTGGGCAGCAGGCAAATGAACGCGGTTGGGCAGCAACATAATGATGAAACAAATATAAGGGTGAGTGGAAAACAAAATAGATTCTAGGAGGAGAATTAGCTGGTTATTTAAGTGTAAAAAGAAAACCAAAGTCTCAGGGTCACCCCTTCATTCCTTATGTAAAGGAGAGGGTAAAAGCCCTATGCACCTATGAAGAACTGGCCTCAAGGATCATTCATTAAGGAAATTCCGTGCTAACCTCCTGTAGGCAAGAACATGCAAGTTGCACCTATGTCTAGCACCTAGAACTGAACCCTGATTCCACACATTCTAGAGGTAACAGAACTGACAAGACAGGGTCAGACATTCTTCCACCTGCCCAGGGACATCTATATAACTGATGCTTCCTTCACTCCCTTTTTCCCTTCTAACATTCCTCTCATTTTATATAAAATGTAGATTTCCTGGGCCTCACAGGAATGTAACAACTTTACTTCATCAGCCCCTCACCCCTGACTTTTTCCTTTTCTCTCTATGCCTTTAAATGCTGAAGGTTCCAACTTTCCCTTCAGAAAAACAGTCACAGCTTGTCTGAGGTTCGTGCTTTTACCAGGCACCTTCTCAAAATCTTGGCTTACTAAACCTCCACTGGTTGAAAATCTTTCTCAGTCATTCACTTGGGTGGCCAAATGGTGACCACAAAGAGAGATCTCTGACAAGAGTTTGGCTTTCTTAACTTACAGTGGCTTTCCAGTTGGTGCTTTTGATACCATCTAGAGCTCCTTACTACTCTGGGTTATTGGGCAATTCACTGAGGTCCAGGCTGCTCTCTCCACAGATCCCCGATTTCCCAACTTTTCAGTTGAGATCTGAGGTTTGTTCTGCCATAGAACTCCTTTAGGGGAGTTTTGCTCAAAGAAGACAAGTTTCCTGCTTCCGTGACGATGGAGGGCAGGCTCAGCTTGGGTCCTTTCTGCAGGTGAGGCGTCGGTTTGGGGTTTTGTTTTAGAATTTGAAAGCTGAGGGTTAAGGTTTATTGTCAGTTGGCTATAACTGCTCCTTAGAGATCTCAACAATATATTAATGGTGCGATCACTCATTTTTTTCTATTTTTGGTTTTAGTCTTATCTTACATTGGATTTGACCAACTAAATTATAAAAAATGATGTCTTTAAAATTGACTGAAACCCCCACAGCTGCAAGACACCAGCTGGTCAAAAAAAATCACAATATCTTACCCCCAAATATATTTCTTTTACATATTTTGAGATGGCTACCACAAGCTGTCTTTGTAAACATCTCTGTGTCATTTTACACCCGTAGAGAATCTCCATTAATAGAGCCAAGACTTTCTTTTACCCAAAGCATAAAAGATTAACTAAGGGTCCCAGAACTTTAAAGTTTTAAAAGGAAATATTTGCTCTCCCTGAAGACTATTAACTGTAAGACTTTATCTATATAACAAACCCCCTTTGCTAGCCTCTTTCTCTTCTCCATCTCAAACCTCTTTTGCTAGGTTTTTATTCTAAAGGCTCCCTTATATACATGTTAAAAATTGATTTAAATGTCTTTTTCTCTAATTATTCATTCTGCCTCTTGTCAATGATTTTTTTTTTCAAAGAACCTTTCTGGGAAAAAGGGCTTTGTTACCTATAGTTTAAAGGCATGCTATTCTTCTAAAAACCCTACAGTAGAGAGAGAGAAAAAAAAAAAAAAAAAACCCAAAAAACCAAGAACCTAATCAGTTGGCAAAGAAAGAGAAAAAAAAAGAAAAAATATTTTTTCTTACCAAACAGGGATCCTGGTCTATATACACAATCCGGTTGAGCAGAGGAAAAAAATCACTGTCTGTTTTGATTGATGGGAGAAAAAGAATTTATATGACTAGTCTTAATGCAGTGACTTTTGGTACTTTGTAATATAAATTCATATTTTTTATCCTTTTTTCCTCCCAGAAATAGGGGTTTTCCTCATTACTCTTTTTGTGCTGTTTGTCATAAAAAGTCCCATTCATTTTGTCATTTCTATTTTAGCCTATTTCTAGGAGAATAAAGGGATCTTTGGAATTGTTTCTTCTCTAAAGAAACTATTAGGTTAAGTTGCCTTAGAATAAATGTATCATTAAAAATTAATGCCCAAAAATAGATCCTTTAAATTAAAAGATGGATTTTAGAGATCTCTTATTCTAAACAATTGCTTTTTTATATTAGTAGAGGAATTAGATTAAAAGAAGGACACATAGCTGTGTTATGGTTAGCCTTAAAAATTCTCTTGGCAAAATTAAAGAGCAAAATCTGGCCTAAAAGACAAAAGTCCTTCATATACTGCCTGCTGGGAATTACAACAGAGGTCAATTTACCTTGTAGTATAATGGTTAAAATTTTGTTCTTCCTCCCTAATAGCCTGGGTTCAGTTGTCCATCAGGAAATAAGTGTGCTTTTTCAGGGTTGGCTGTCTTGTTCTTGGTTCTTGCTGTGCTATTGGCTGAAGAATGAGCAGACACACCAAAAGCAAGGCAAGAATGAAATGAAATTTATTGAGGAAGGACAAGATAGGTTTATGGAGGAAAAGCAAGATGTATTCACTATAGATGACAAACTGACTCCGTGTCATAACAAAAGAGCCCTAATTATGGTCTGTGATCCTGTTTATATTGCCTGGATTGGACCCTCCTCATGCTTCAGATGTCACCATCAAACCACTTTGATGGACTGTTGGGAGTTAAATGACCTGAGTCTTACTACACAGGCGGATCTCCCTGAAAGCCCATCGGAGGGGGCGGGTGAACCACAATGTAGATTTAAGCTAATGACATGATAATTAGTCTTTGGTTGTTCTAGGTCACATTCCAGACCGTATTATACCTGTGCTGCTTGGCTCTGCATTCTTTTGCAGTTGGCATAATCAGTTCTGATTGGTAGATAGGTAGGGTGTTCCCTCCTCCCCCAGATGTGGCAATTGCTCAGGGCACCCACCTTTGTCCACAGGAGGGCCAGAGTCTCCGTCTACCCAACAGTTTGATTTTATATAACTTTTGCCATTTATTCCATGGACAACCTTTAATTTCCTGTTTCTTCCACCAGTGAGAGGCACACGAGGCTTTTGGACTCTATATATTAATGGTCAGCTAAAAAACTGAGACTCTAAAAAATATGGCCAGACAGAAATGTGGGTTACACCTGGTTTATAGCTAGTGAGACTTTCCTTTCTTCGAGGTATTTATTTTTGTGGCTATTCTATATCTCATGAAAACTATTTTTCACCTCTTTAGAGACACTTCTTGCTTCCTTGATTAACTTATAGCCTTAATTAAGGCCTATTGGTTTCACTTAAAAGAGTATCTTCAGTTAAAATTCAAAAGCAAAAATGTGAACTGTTTGTCCCAGCTAAAATCTGCTGCTTCTAATGACTCAGACAACTTAAGAAACTCAGAAAAAAAAAAAAAAAAAAAAAGGCACCACTCACCCCTCTTTTAAGGGTCTTCCATTTTGCTTATGGAATCTGAAAGGTTACAAATAGATTCCTCTCAGATATAAACTCTGTTCTCTTTTATATCATTTTACCTTTTTGGCTTTTGGGGATGCCAAAAATTACTTTGTATTGTGAAAAATTGTTGACTTTAGTGTATGTCATGGCTGGACAAAAA
>RJWJ010036034.1:0-16308 GCA_004363605.1 Indri indri
CACAAAAATCAACTCATGCTGGGTAACAGATTTAAACCTGAGGAGTGAAACTATTAGAATTCTAGAGGAAGATGTTGGAAATACTCTTCTAGACATTGGCCTAGGCAAAGAATTTATGAAGAAGACCCCAAAGGCAATCACAGCAACAACCAAAATAAATAAATGGGACCTGATCAAATTAAAAAGCTTCTGCACAGCCGAAGAAACTGTCACAAGAACAAACAGACAACCTACAGAATGGGAGAAAATTTTTGCATGCTACAAATCTGATAAAGGGCTGATAACTGGAATCTACTTAGGAGTAAGCAAAATCAACAAGAAAAAATCAAACAACTCTATCAAAAAGTGGGCAAAGGACATGAACAGAAACTTTTCAAAAGAAGACAGAATAATGGCCAAAAAACACATGAAAAAATGCTAAACATCTGTAATCATCAGGGAAATGCAAATCAAAACCACAATGAGGTATCAGTTATCTCCAGTGAGACTGTCGTTTATCAAAAAGTCCCAAAACAATAAATGTTGGCATGGATGCGGAGAGATGGGAACACTCATACACTGCTGGTGGAACTGCAAACTAGTACAACCTCTGTGGAAAGCAATATGGAGATACCTTAAAGAGATACAAGTAGAAGTACCATTCGATCCAGCAATCCCATTACTGGGCATCTACCCAAAAGAACAAATGATACTCTATAAGAAAGATACCTGCACCCAAATGTTTATAGCAGCACAATTCACAATTGCAAAGATGTGAAAACAACCCAAGTGTCCATCAATACATGAGTGGATTAATAAAATGTGGTATATGTATACTATGGAGTACTATTCAGCTTTAAGAAACAATGGTGCTATACCACCTCTTGTATACTCCTGGATAGAGCTGGAACACATTCCACTAAGTGAAGTATCCCAAGAATGGAAAAACAAGCACCACATGTACTCACCATCAAATTGGTATTAACTGATGAACACATAAGTGTACATATAAGAATAACATCTATTCGATGTCAGACAGGGGGGATGGGGGAGGGGGAGGAGAGGACGGGTATATGCATACACAAAGAGTGCAATGCCCACCATCTGAGAGATGATCATGCTTGAAACTCGGACTCGGGGGGGAGGGGGGTAACGGCAACATACGTAACCTAAACATCTGTACCAACATAATATGCTGAAATTAAAAAAAAAAGAATGTAACCCTGCTTTATACATTTCAGGGAAGCAGAAGTTACAGGCAAAACCATAAACCAATACCTGGAGGTTACATATTGATTTGGCCTAAAAATGTGGGATATCTTGAAGCAGAGGCTTACAGGATATAGATGGATGCAGAGATTCTTCAATTTGCAATTGGTGAAAAAAGTAAGGCTTTTTCTAAAAACTTGAAGCTAGCAGAAAGGAATGTTTCAATTAAGATAATGAAATCTGGTAATCATCATGTGATGCTATGCCAGAGCCAGATTATGGGAGCGAGCCATAATATACTGGATGTGTTGAGCAAAACTGATGGTCTGCAGATGTGACTTATCCATTGCCTGGCATGTCCTTAGGTCTTGTTTATAATTTGGTATCTTACTGCCACAAAGAGTCTGCTCTGTCAGTTTTATGATCTCTATTTTAATATTTATGCTGGTCAGTCGTTGTTTCTAAACAGCAAAATGGAGGGGGTATAATGAGGTGTGTCTCACCTCCTGTCCTGTCATGGCAAGCTTCTCAGTTTTAAGATTTCTCTGGGGTCTCCTTAGACAAGAGGGGGTCTGTTCAGTCATTTGAGGGAGGTTAGGATTTTATTTTTAATTTACAGTTTGATTTTTAAGCAAAAGATTTTGTATTCCAAGAGGGCATCAGATACATAGATATAGCATGACACCAGGAACTGATGGTATGGTATTTTTTTCTGTGTTGACAGAAAAAAAAATCACTAATTTATAGTTTGGAATCTTGTGACATTATCTGTGAATAATGAGAAAGAAATAAAGGCTTCCTCAGACAAACAAAAATTTAGAGCATTTATCAACCAATAGATCTGCCTTTCAAAGACATGTTAAAAGAAGTTTTTCAGAGAAAATGAAAATTACATAGGCCAGGAAATATGATTTATATAAATAAAAGAAAAGCCTTGGAGAAGGAATTAAGTTAAACTAAAAACTGTTTATTTTTTATTCTTAATTGAGCTAAAAGATAATAGTTTGTTCAGATAGTTTTACTACTGAATTCTACCAAGCATTTAAAGAAGAAATTATACCAACTTTCTACAATTTATTTCAGAACACAGAAGTAGAAGAATGTTTCCTAATTGATTCTATCAAGCCAGCATTACTCTAATACCAAAATCAGAGAAAGATATTATAAGAAATGGATACTACAGACTATATCTCTAATGAACACAGATACAACCCCCCCAAAATATAAGCAAATCGAATTCAACAACATATAAAAAGAATTATATACCATAACCAAGTGAGAGTTACCCCAGATATGCAAGAATGGTTCAACATTATAAAATCAGTTGATGTAATTCATCACACATCAGCAGACTAAAGAAGAAAAATCAAATTTATAATATCAATAGATATGGAAAAAGCATTCAAGAAATAAAATCCAAGTTGCATTCATGACTTTAAAAAACTATCAGCAAACTAGGAATACAGGAAAGCTTTTTCAAGTAGATGAAGAATATCTAACAAAAACCCATAGCTGACATAATACTTAATGGTGAGAAATTAGACACTTTCCCACTGAGATGAGAAACAATACAAGGATGTTCCCTCTCACCACCCCTACTTCAACATCAAACTGGAAATTCTAGCTAATACAGTAAGATCAGAAAAAGAAATAAAGATATAATAAATGGGAGGAAAAAGTAAAACTGTCATTGTTTGCATACATAATCATCTATGTAGAAAATCCAAAAAGAACTGAAGGAAAAGAAACTCTTGGAACTAACAAGTGATTATAGCAAGTTTGCACGATGCAATGTTAAATGTACAAAAGCCAATCATTTTCCTACTGGATCAGCAATGAACAAATGAAATTTTAAATTTAAAACATACTATCCTTTATATTATCAGCCCCCAAAATGAAGAACTTAGCTATAAATCTAACAAAATATGTATAAGATCTACATGAGAAAATCTATAAAACACTGATGAAAGAATTATTTTAAAAAAGAACTAAATAGGGGCTGGGAAAATGGCAGATTAGGGGTGACCTCCTGGCTCTCTGCTCCCAGAGTGGGAGGTGAAGAACGCGGACGGCCACACGCGACTGTGGCGCTCTCCCACAGGATCAGCTTTGTGAATCTACAGAGAAGCAGTGAGGGACAAGCAGTGCCGTTGAAAAAAAAAAAAAAGCTGGGCTATTTTGCACCAAAGAGACAGCAAGCAACCCTAAGAGTGTCTAGTGAACAAAAAGGCCACTCTTCAAGCTGAGACACGTGGTCACCTCTTTGCTGTGACTTGGTAGCCGGAGCTGCCAGCCAAACGGACAGACTCCACAATGGGAAGGGCCGAGTAGAGAGTGAAGGAGGCTGTTTCCCAGCGGGGTCCTGTAGCCTCATTTTCGCTGTGACTTGGTAATCAGCGTCTCCTCAAAAAGAATTAGTTCTCCACCCTTGCTAGTGCGGAGGAACAAGGGAAGCTGTTCTCTGGACTGCAACCCTGCAGGGGTGGTGGATGACCCTTGACTGCGGTCAGACCACTGATATTGCGTACCAAAGGGACTGACCCCACATCTGCTGGGGAGGAATAGCGGGACAGGCTTTCTGGTATGGGCCCCTCAGGGGCCTTAGGCAGGGCTTTTCTAGCAGCTCTGAAGTGTGTACTTCTTACCAACTAGACAACCCTGCCCTTGAAGGGGTGGAATAATAAGGGTTGCCACTTCCTGAGCTGAAACACCAGGTAGCCCCAGGAAGTGCCCTTCCCCCAGTCCAGGGGGTTATCTCCCCCTCTGGCAGGTCAAACCCTGCCCCCGGAGGAGGAAAGAAATGAGAGAAGACGTCTTCCAGGCCAGACCTTGCGACAGTCTCAGCCAACGCCCCTCCCACAGCCCTCCAGGACAGAGCCCGCACCTGAAGGTAACGAGAAAGGAGAAAAAATACTTTCCCCATAAGACTAGCCTGAATCTGTATGACCTTGGATCTAAGCAAAAGGGGACAGTTTGTTGACGTGCTACAGCTGATCAGTTTTGAATACCTGACAAGACCATAACACAAAAGCTTGTGCTTGGTGCCCAGGCTGCTGTCATCTTAGGGGCCAGGGGTCTGGGAAGGAAAATCTAGACCAGAGTCCTCAGCAATTGCACCAATTGACACACCCATTAGGAATTCTTCTGCAAGACTGCCTAATGAGCCCTGAATAACATATTAGCAGCTCTCTTCTAACTACAGATCAAGCAATTTCTGAAGTATACTGTCTCAGGCACGCTGATTCCTGCTGCTCTTCTCACCACATCTAAAGTGGTAACAAGGCTCAAGTAGCCCTTGGGAGTGGCAAAACTTTTCCCAAAGACTCAGGCTCTTGTATGTCCCATTTGGGATTTTAGAGCCCAATTCAAAGGTTCTGGAATACATTGACAACTGACTCCTCGACTCAAAATTCAAGCAACAAAAGAGAGAGCAACCTCATAGCTAAACCCAGAGCCTTCCACCTCAACCAAGTAGTCGATAGCGGAGTCACACACACAAAAGTGATCCAACTCCTGGAAAGCTAAGCAAGGAAAAGAAACTCACTAATCTCCGTAAGCAGAAGGAGCAGACAACAGGCCAGAGATAACCCAATGGCCAAAACACTACCAAGACAGCACAAGACCAGGGCACGTCTCTTCAGCTCTGCCAAGGAACATCCCTTTGGAACCCCAAAATTAAGTTCATAAACCAGTCATAGCACCTCCAGTCCTTGACAAAGTAGCCTGATGAGAAAGAATCAGCGAAAGAAAAAAAGGAAACATGAAAGATCAGAGAGAAAAGTCACCTCCAAAAGAAAATATTCAATCTCCATCAACTGATACCAACGTACATGATATGATTAAACTGACAGAGGAAGAATTCCAATTATGGATTGTAAGGAAACTGAAAGGAATTGAAGAGAAAATAGAATCCCAACACAAAGAAACCACAAGAACAACCCAGGAAATGAATGAAAAATTCTCCGAAGAAATTGAAATACTAAGGAAAAACCAAACAGAAATCTTGTCAATGAAGGAGGAATTCAGGGAACTTTAAAACACAGTGGAAAGCCTCAAGAACAGAAAGGATCATGGAGAGTAAAGAATCTCAGAGCTTGAAGATAATGTCTACGTGCCGAAAAAATCAGATGAAGAAAAAGAACTCAGGAGCAAGAGAAAAGACCAAAACTTTCAAGAAATCGGGGATTATGTAAAGAAACAGAATCTTAGGATCATCGGTCTTCCAGAGAGAGAAGAAGAAGATACTTAAGGGCTGGAAAACTTATTTCATGGAATATTGGAGGAAAATATGCCAGGCCTGGCCAGAAATCTGGATATCCAGATACAAGAAGCACACAGAACTCCTGGGAGACTCGATGTGAAAAGGCAATCACCACGTCACGTAGTTATTAGACTGACCAAAGTAAACACGAAACAAGCAATTCTTCATGCAGCAAGACAAAAGCAACAAATAACCTATAAAGGAAAGCTGATCAGACTAACTGCTGATTTCTCATCTGAAACCCTAAAAGCCAGAAGGGACAGGGTCCCTATCCTTAATCTACTAAAACAGAGTAATGCCCAACCCAGAATTCTTTATCTGACAAAATTAAGCTTCATCTATGAGGGAGTAATAAAATCCTTCCCAGACAAGCAATCACTGATGGATTTTGCAAAGACCAGATTAGGCCCACAGGAAGTACTCAGTCCTGCATTACACGCTGAACAGCATAATAGACACTCTTCAAAGTAAAATCATTCAAGAGTTAAAGCCTAGAACGTGGACTTCATGATGGCTCAAGGAGCAAAACGAAACAACAGGATTTCACCCAACAATATGAATAGAAATCTACAACAAATCTCAATCCTCTCAATAAATGCGAATAGCCTGAACTGTCCTCTGAAGAGACACAGGGTGGCAGAGTGGATAAAAATCCACAAGCCTAGTATCTACTGTCTACAGGAAAGGCACTTAATCGGCAAAGATGCCTTCAGACTAAGGTCAAGGGATGGAAAACTATCATCCAGGCGAATGGAAGGCAAAAGAAAGCAGGGGTAGCGATACTATTTTCAGATAACATAAGCTTTAAAATAGCAAAAGTAAAAAAAGGACAAAGATGGCCACTATATATTGGTGAAAGGGAAGATCCAATAAGAAGAGTTTACAATCCTTAATATCTATGCACCCAATAAACGAGCACCCAGTTACACAAAGCGAACCTTGTCTGATCTAAACAACACGATAAACAATAACACCATAGTAACAAGGGATTTCAACACTCCACTGAATGAACTGGACAGATCTTCCAAACAGAAAATAACCAAAGAAATAATGGCCTAAAACAAAGCTCTTGAACAAAAGGGTCTGACAGATCTCTACAGAACATTCCACCCAAATAAAGCTGAATTTACTTTCTTCTCATCAGCCCACGGAACTTCCTCCAAAATTGATCACATACTAGGCCACAAATCAGACCTCAACAAATTCAGAAAAATAGAAATCATACCATATACTTTCTTGAACCATAGTGCTTTAAAATTAGAATTCAACTCCAACAGATATACTTGCCACCTCACAAAGTCATGGAAATTAAATAATCTATTGTTGACTAACTCCTGGGTCAAGGAGGAAATACAGAGGGAAATCAAGAACTTCTTTGAACTAAATGATAACAGAGAAACAAATTATCAAAACCTGTGGGATACAGCCAAAGCATTCCTGAGAGGAAAACTAATACCAATAAATGCTCATATCCAAAAAACGGAAAGTTTAGAATTCAACAACCTAATAAACAGAATCAAGGACTTGGAAAAGGAAGAGCAAACCAATCCCAATCCAAATAGAAGAAAAGAAATAACTAAGATCAAAGCAGAACTAAACGAATTTGAGAACAAGAGAACTATATGGAAGATCAACAAAAGCAAAAGCTGCTTTTTGAAAAGATAAACAAAATTGATAGCCCTCTTGCTAGATTGACTAGAATCCAAAGGGAAAGGTCTCTAATAAACTCAACCAAAAATGAAAAAGGAGAGGTCACGACAGATGCCACAGAAATACAAAACATTATTTTTGATTACTACAAAAACCTATATGCCCAAAAACTATATAATGAGGAAGAAATGGACAAATGCCTAGAAAAATACAACCTCCCTAAGTTCACCCAAGAGGTAACAGAATATCTGAATAGACCAATCTCAAGCTCAGAAATTGGAACAGCAATTAAAAACCTCCCAAAACGTGAAAGTCCTGGACCAGATGGCTACACCGCAGAGTTTTACCAAACATTCAAAGAAGAACTCACACCCATATACAGAAATTATTCCACAATATCGAGAAAGATGGCATCCTTCCTAACTCATTCTACGAAGCCAATATCACCTTGATACCAAAGCCAGGAAAGGACACAACAAAAGAAGAAAACTACAGACCAATATCCCTCATGAATATAGACGCAAAAATCCTCAACAAAATTTTAGCAAATAGAATTCAGCAGCACATCAAAAAATAATTCACCATGACCAGGTGGGCTCTATTCCAGGGATGCAAGGCTGGTTTAACATGCGCAAATCTACAAATGCAATTCGCCACATAAATAAAAGCAAGAACGAAGACCATATGACTCTTTCAATAGATGCAGAAAAAGCATTTGACAAAGTCCAACACACCTTTATGATTAAAAAAACTCATCAAAATAGGCATAGACGGCTCATTCCTTAAAATTATCAAGTCCATTTATGACAAACCCACTGCCAATATCATATTGAATGGGGAAAAATTGAAACCATTCCCACTTAGAACCGGAACTAGACAAGGCTGCCCTCTATCTCCACTTCTATTCAACATAGTGCTTGAAATCCTCACCACAGCAATTATGCAAAAGAGGGGTATTAAGGGTGTCCAAATGGGGACAGATGAGATCAAACTCTCGCTCTTTGCTGATGATATGATATTATATCTAGAAAACCCCAAGGACTCATGTAAGAGACTGCTGGAACTGATAAATGAATTCAGCAAAGTCTCAGGATACAAAATCAATACACACAAATCTGTGGCATTCATATATGCCAACAATAGTCAAGCCGAAGATCAAATCAAAAACGCAATTCCTTTTACAATAGCCTCAAAGAAAATTAAATATCCAGGAATATATTTAATGAAAGATGTAAGAGACTTATATAGGGAGAACTATGAAACACTAAAAAAAGAAATTGTAGAAGATGGAAACAGATGGAAAAACTTACCTTGCTCATGGATTGGTAGAATCAATATCGTTAAAATGTCCATAGTACCTAAAGTGATCTACAGAATTAATGCAATCTCTATCAAAATTGCAGTATCATTCTTTACAGATTTGGAAAAAATAAATCTACGCATTGCATGGAACCAGAGAAGACCTCGTATACACAAAGCAATCTTAAGTAAAAAGAACAAACTGGGAGGTATCAGTCTACCAGACTTTAAGCTGTACTACCAGGCTATAGTAACTAAAACAGCTTGGTACCGGCACAAGCACAGAGACATTGACCTCTGGAACACGACTGAGAATCCAGAGATGAAACCATCTGCATATGGTAATCTAATCTTTGACAACGCTGACAAAAACATACACTGGGGGAAAGAATCTCTTTTCAATAAATGGTGCTGGGAAAACTGGATAGCTACATGCAGAAGATTGAAACTGGACCCCCACCTCTTACCTCTCACAAAACTCAATTCAAGATGGATAACAGACTTAAACCTAAGGCATGAAACCTTAAGAATTCTAAATGAAGATGTTGGGAAGACCCTTTCAGACATAGGCCTAGGCAAGGAATTCTTGAAGAAGTACCCCAAAGCAATCACCGCAGCAACAAAAATAAATAAGTGGGATCTAATCAAATTAAAAAGCGTCTGCACTGCCAAGCAAACTATCCTTAGAGTGAATACACAGCCCACGGAATGGCAAAAAATATTTGCTCTCTACACATCTGATGAAGGGCTGATAACCAGAATCTATCTAGAATTCAAAAAAATCAACAAGAAAAAATCAAACAACCCCATCAACAAATGGGCAAAGGAAATGAACTCTTCAAAAGAAGACAGAATAATGACCGGCAAACATATAAAACAATGCTCAACATCTCTAATCATTAGAGAAATGCAAATCAAAACCACAATGAGATGTCACCTAACCCCAGTGAGATTGGCCTCTATCAAAAAATCCCAAAACAACAAATGCTGGCGAGGACGTGGAGAGACAGGAACACTCTTACACTGCTGGTGGCACTGCAAATTAGTGCAACCTCTGTGGGAAAGAATTTGGAGATACCTCAGAGAGCTAAAAATAGAAATACCATTCGATCCAGCAATAGCACTATTAGGCATCTACCCAAAAGAGCACAAAACATTCTACGATAAAGACATCTGCACCCGAATGTTTATGGCAGCACAATTCACTATTGCAAGGATGTGGAAACAACCCAAGTGCCCTTCAATCCATGAGTGGATTATTAAAATTTGGTATATGTTTACAATGGAATATTACTCAATCATAAGAAACGACAGTGATCTAGCACCTCTTACACTTTCCTGGATTAAACTTAAGCCCATTATCCAAAGTGAGGCACCACAAGAGCAGAAGAATGGGCTCCACTTGTACTCACCATCAAATTGGTACTAACTGATCAACACTAGGGTGATCACATGGCAGAAATATTCTCTAGGGATTAGGGGGATGGGGGGATAAATCCACAACTAAAGGACATGGGGAGCACTGTAGGGGGGGAAGGGCATGCCTTTGACCCGCACTTGGGTGAGGCAAAGACATAAAGTGTAACCATAATGTTTGTACCCTCACAATACCCTGGAATAAAAAAAAAAAAACAGAACTAAATACATGATGAGATGTCACATGTTAATGGATAGGAAGACTTATTATTGTCAGGTATCAATTCTTCTTAACTTCATCTGTAGATTGAATGCAATTCCACACATAATCCCCGCAGGTTATTTTGCTAAAATCAACAAATTGAATGTAAAGTTTATTTGAAGACACAAAAGGCCCAGAGTAGCCAACTCATTATTGAAAGGAGAAGAACGAAGTCAGAAGACTAACACTACCCACCTCAACATACTATAAATCTATGGTATTCAAGACAGTGTGTTTTTGAGGAAAGAATAGTCTAAAAGGTAAATGAAACAGGTTAGAGGGTCCAAAAATAGACATATGTAAATCTAGTCAGCTGGTCTTTGATGAAGGAAAAAAAGCAATATGGTGGAGAAACAGAAAAGCCTTTTCAACAAGTGGTGCTGGAATAACTGGACATCCACATAGAAAAAAATAATCTAGACACAGACCTTACAACCTTCAAAAACTCAACTCAAAATGGATCATAGACATAAGTATAAATTGCAAAACTAAATATAAACTCCTAGAAGATAACTTAGGGAAAAACCTAGATGACCTCGGGTATGGCGCAGACATTTTAGATACAGTACTAGAGGCACAATCCATGAAAGAAAGAATTGAGAAGCTGGACTTTATTAAATTAAAATTTTCTCTTATGTGAAAAACACTATCAAGAGAATGAAAAGATAAGCCATAGACTTGGAGAAAATATTTTGTATCCATGATACATAATGATGTATCCATGTAGGTTTATCCATTGTAACAAATATACCACTATGGCAGGGGATGGAAGAAACTTAAATGCATATCAGTAACCAAAACAAGCCAATCTGAAAAGCCTACACACTGAATGATTCCAATAAAATGACATTCTACAAAAGGAAAAACCATGTAGTAAGCAAAAACCATCAGTGGGTACTAGGAGTTAGGGGAGAGAGAAGAATGAATTGATGGAGCACAAAGGATTTTAAGGATAGTGAAAATACTCTGTGTGGTAGTATAATGATAGATATATATCATTTTAATTTGTAAGCACCCCATAGAATGTACAACACTAAGATTGAACCCTAATGTAAACTATGGACTTTGGTTGATAGTAATGTGTCCATGTGGATCATCAATTATAACAAATGTACCACTCTGGTGTATGATGTTAAACTTGAGGAAGGTTGTGTGGATGTGGGATGAGGGGGTATATGGAAAATGTCTGTACTTTACACTAAAATTTCTGTGAACCTAAAGCTGTTCTAAAAAATAAAGTCAATTTTTAAAAGAGAGAGAGAAAACCCATTGTTTTCCATGACTTCATGTATTCACAGACACAGGAGTTGTGGCATAATTATCTTCCCTTTGTGAACAGGTCAGTGTATTTATTGGAAAACTTAACACATTCTGTAAAGTATCCTACTATAAGTTTTTTTAGGTCACCAGTAATTTAATTCTACTCAAAGTGTTCTCTAAAACTAATTATGGCTGCTGAATTAAAAAAACTTAATCCAGCTCTAAATTTAAAATAAATGCAACAGGGTCTGGCACATACTACCAACTAAATAAATATCGATAAATTAATGAGTGATGCTAAAAAGTGTCCAACATAGATATGATTCAGGGAAAAATGTGCTTACGTACTCCATGTCCATGGCAACTTGCTGCACATTCGGATGCAGGAATAGCATAATCATACATACTAACACATATACGATTCGGGGTACAAACCTAAGAAAAACATAGAAAAAAATGTTTCTAAGCCAAAGAGCTCCAGCAATTACAATATTACAATTAGTAATTCTGTAACATAAAATCATAACAATTCAGTTCTATAAATTTCCCTCTAAGTGCTTCTTTTGCTGCATTCCAGAAATTTGATGTTATATTTTCATTTTCATTTAATTCAAATATTTTTAAATTTCTCTTGAAAATTTTTCCTTGACCCATGTGTTATTTAGAAATTTGTTATTTAATTTACAAGAATTTGGAAATTTTCCAGGTAACCCTAATGTAAACTATGAACTTTGGGTGATAATGATGTGCCAATGTAAGCTCATCAATTGTGACAAATGTACCATATTGGTGAGGATTGTGCATAGTGGAAGAGGTTGTGTGTGGGGAGGCATAGGGGATGAGGTGCAAATAGGAATGTTGTATCTTCCAATCAATTTTTCTGTGAACCTAAAACTGCACTACAACATAAAGTCTACTTTTTAAAATCAATAGTTTTTTTAATGATTCAGGCAGGGGAGTAGGGAATATCAATGAAATAAGCTTTGCTATTTAAAAAAAAACTACACAAACAAAGAACCATTTTTCATTACCACAACATGAAATATAATAAAACTATTCCTGAGCACATAGTTAAAATAATACCATGTATTAATTGTACATATCAAAATTTTACATAGAAAAAAGTCAATTGAACATAATCATGGCATACATTCAGTTTTCATAAAATGAGCCATTATTAGAATCCCATAAGTATTTAATAAAGGTAATAAAAATTTTCATTAAAATATGCTAGAGTTGTCCGGCATTCTATCATGCAATGTATGAAAAAATCCATATATAATTTTTTAACTTTAAGGTATAGTAAACAATACTACAAGCCTATAGGAACCAAGACGGCATGGTGTTGGTACAAAAATAGAGACATGGACCAATGGAACAGAACAGAGAACCCAGGTATAAAACCATGTTGGGAGATGTCCCAACAATGAACTGATCTTCAACAAAGCAGACAACAATATGGACTGGGTAAAGAAGCCTTATTCAATAAATGGTGCTAGCTAAAGAACTAGCTAGTGTAAAAAAGGATATAATAGAACTTGAAAAAATTAAAGAGTCATTTAGGGAATTTCAAAATACAGCAGAAAGCTATAGAAATAGATTAAATGAAAAAGAAAAAAGAATCTCACGGCTTGAAGACAAGGCTCTGAAGCTAACCCAGTCATTTAAAGAGGCAGAAAAGAGAATAAAAAGGGCAGAGCAATCACTAAAAGAGATATGGAGCTATGTGACGTGAACTAACATAAGAATTGCAGATTTCCCTGAGGGAGAAGAAGAAAGAGCTAAAACCATGGAAAATCATTTTGAGTGAATTATTGAGAAAAACTTCTCTGGTATCATCAGAGATCCAGACGTCCAGAAACAGGATGGTCATCAAACACTGGGAAGATTCATAGCAAATAGGACATCTATAAGAAAAATAGAAATCAACCTGTCCAAAGTCAAAATGCAGGAGAAAATTCTACAGGCAACTACATGAAAGCAACAACTGACGTACAAAAGAAAACCCATCATGCTAATAGCAGACTTCTCAGCAGAAACTTTAAAAGCCAGAAGGATATGGGGTCCTATATTCAATCTTATTAAACAGAAAAACTGCCAGCCTAGAATTTTGTATCCTGCAAAACTAAGTTTCACTATTGATGGAGAAAATAATTAAATTCCAGAAAATCAGACACTGAGGGAATTTGTCAAGACCAAACCTGAACTGCAGAAAAACAACTGCTTTATAAGGAATCAGCATAATAGATACCCACCAGTGTAATATCACTCAAAAAAGCTAAAGCTCACAACTCCTATAAAACAATAGCACAAAAAGGAAAACAAAGCAATAAGGTACTACCCAAAATGGTGAATAGAGCAATATCCCACATATCAATTCTATTTCTTAATTTAACGCTTTAAATGAGCCACTCAAAAGACACAGTCTGGCTGAATGGATTAAAAAACACAACCCAAGTATTTGTTGTCTCCAGAAAACACATCTAAACCACAGGATGCAAACAGGCTCAATGTGAAAGTATGGAAAAAGTATTCCATGCAATTGGAAACCAAAGGCCAATCCCACATCAGACAAAATTGACTTTAAATCAACGAGGGTAAAGAAAAAGATAGTCATTATATAATGGTAAAGGGAGCAATTCAACAAGAAGACATAACAATCTGAAATATATATGCACCTAACACAGGAGCTCCAACATACATAAAACAAATTCTACTACAGCTAAGCAAGAAAATAAATACTAGTGTCATAATTACTAGGGACTTCAACACCACTGTCAGAGCTCCACAAATTCTCCAAGCAGAAAATAAATAAACACTGGACTTAAATGGGACCCTATAGCAAATGGATTTAACAGACATTTATAGAAAATTCTACAAAAGAAAATTACTGAATACACATTCTTCTCATCGGCACATGGGACTTTTACAAGATGACTCATATCTTAGGCCATAGGCATGTCTCAACAAATACTAAAAAATCAAATCACACCATGTATCTTCCCAGACCATGCTGGAATAAAACTAGAAATGAATTGCAACAATACAATTCAATTATACACAGTGTAATGGAAATTAAGCAACCTGCTGCTGAACAATTAGTGGATCAATAATGAAATTAAGAAGAAAATTCCAGGGATTCAACCAAGAGACTCCAGGAATTGATAAATGAATTCAGTAAAGTCTCAGGATACAAAATCAATACACACAAATCAGAGGCATTCAAGTACGCCAATAATTGTCAAACTGAGAACCAAATCAAACACTCAGTATCCTTCACAACAGAAACAAAGGAAATAAAGTACCTAGGAATATATTTAACTAAGGAGGTAAAAGACCTCTACAGGGAGAACTATGAGACATTGAGGAAGGAAATAGCAGAAGACGTAAACAGGTGGAAAACCATACCATGCTTGTAGGTCAGCAGAATAAACATTGTTAAAATGTCTATACTACCCAAAGTGATCTACAGATTCAACGCAATCCCTATTAAAATACCAAAATCATTTTTCACATCTATAGAAAAAATAATTTTATGCTTCCTATGGAACCAGAAAAACCCCCGTAGACCAAAAGCAATCCCAGGCAATAAAAAGGAAATGGGAGACATCAATTTACCAGACTTAAAACTGTACTGCAAGGCTATAAGTAATGAAAACAGCTTGTTACTGGCACAAGAACAGGGACATTGACCAGGGGAACAGAACTGAGAACCCAGATATAAAACCATCCTCTTATAGCCATTTATTCTTTGACAAAGCAGACCAAAATGCACACTGGGGAAAAGAATCCTTATTCAATAAATGGTTCTGGGAAAACTGGATAGCCACATGTAAAAGCCTGAAACAGGATCCACACCTTTCACCTCTCACAAAAATCAACCTACAGTGGGTAACAGACTTAAACCTAAGGTATGAAACTATTAGAATTCTACAAGAAAATGTTGGGAAAACTCTTCTAGACATTGGCCTAGGCAAAGAATTTATGAAGAAGACCCCAAAGGCAATCACAGCAACAACCAAAATAAATAAATGGGACCTGATCAAATTAAAAAGCTTCTGCACAGCCAAACTGTCATGAGAGCAAACACACAACCTACAGAATGGGAGAAAATTTTTGCATGCTACAAATCCAATAAAGGGCTGATAACTAGAATCTATTTAGAACTCGGGAAAATCAGCAAGAAAAAAATCAAACAACCCTATCAAAAAGTGAGCAAAAGACATGAACAGAAACTTTTCAAAAGAAGACAGAATAATGACCAAAAAACATATGAAAAAATGCTCAACATCTCTAATCACCAGGGAAATGCAAATCAAAACCACAATGAGATATCACCTATCTCCAGTGAGACTGGCCTTTATCAAAAAGACCCAAAACAATAAATGTTGGCGCCGATGCAGAGAGGTAGGAACACTCATACACTGCTGGTGGGACTGCAAATTAGTGCAACCTCTGTGGAAAGCAATATGGAGATACCTTAAAGAGATACAAGTAGAATTACCATTTGATCCAGCAACCCCATTACTGGACATCTACCCAAAAGAGCAAAAGTCACTCTATGAAAAAGACACCTGCACTCAAATGTTCATAGCAGCACAATTCACAATTGCAAAGATGTGGAAACAACCCAAGTGTCCATCAATACATGAGTAGATTAATAAAATGTGGTATATGTATACCATGAAGCAATATTCAGCTTTAAGAAACAATGGTGATATAGCACCTCTTGTATACTCCTGGAAAGTGCTGGAACACATTCTACTAAGCAACGTATCCCAAGAATGGAAAAACAAGCACCACATGTACTCACCATCAAATTGGTATTAGCTGATCAACACTTAAGTGCACATATAAGAATAACATGTATTAGATGTTGGGCAGGGGGAGGGGCAAGGGGGAGGATGGGATGGGCATATGCACAAACAATGAGTGTGATGCGCACCTCCAGGGGAATGGACACACTTGAAGC
>RJWJ010036036.1:0-16492 GCA_004363605.1 Indri indri
TCCTGAGGCCATCCAGGGGCCTCCAACAGTCATCTCATCAGAACAAAAGATGCTCCTATCATGTAGAAAATTAGAAAGTCTCAGGGGTTCTGCATCAACCAGGAGTCAAAGACCAAATATTAGAACAAAAAGTTCTCCTAGTGCCCCTATCTACCAGGCTTTTAGGAGCTGTATGTCAGGACGTAGGGATGAAAACCAAATACATATTTCTTTTCATCACACATATGTGAATGCAGTGGCAAGAAGTGAGTGTCTATGGAGCTGGTGGGGAATCCCCCAGCTGGTGTGTCTATATGAGCCCCTCAAAACCCTGAGGATGGCAACTACGCACAGAAAAGTCTGCTTGAGGATATACTGGTTTCTCAAATTGATACTGTTATAAAGTTACAAACCACCAAACCTAGTTATTCTGAGCTTTAACATTCAATGTACAAATTCTACATTTGTTCACAAACTTAATAAATTTTAATAATCATAGGTTGACCAAATGAATGTCAATTAGAAAAAAATTCCTTTTAAAAAGATCAGTGACATTTACAAATGTAGTTAATGAAATTCCCATAAACATTTTAATCTGCTTTTATAAATTTTTTGTTTTTCATTTCAAAATTAGTTTTTGATATATGGCTTGAGTCAGGGCTATAAATGTGCCCATCACCTGAATAGTGTTCACTGTACCTGTTAGGTGGGTTTTTGCCCTTCTCTTCCTCTCCAATGACTTTTACTTTCCTCTATGTACTTGTGTGCCCATCAGTGAGTTCCAATTTATTACAGAGTACATAGTGGTGTGTGTTTTTCCATTCTTGAGACACTTCACTTAGGATAGTGGTCTCCATTTCCTTCCAAATTATTGAAAAAGGCATTGATTCATCCTTTTTCATGGCTGAGTAGTACAGCCATGGTACACATATATCACATTTTGTCAATCTACTTATGAAATGATGGGCACTTGGGTTGATTCCACATCTTTGCTATTGTGAATTGTGCTGCAATAAACATTTGAGTGCAGGTGACTTTTTATAAAATGACTTCTTTTCCTTTGGGTAGATACCCAGTAGTGGGATTGCTGGATCAAATGGCAGGTCTAATTTTAGTTCTTTGAGAAATCTCCATGCTGTTTTCCATAAGAGTTGTACTAATTTGCAGTCCCACTAACAGTGTATAAGAATTCCTTTCTCTCTTCATCTATGCCATCATCTAATGTTTTTGGACTTTTTAGCAAAAGCCATTCTAACAGGAGTAAAGTGTTATCTCATTGTGGTTTTAATTTGCACTTGCCTGATGATTAGTGATGTTGAGCATTTTTTCATATGGTGGTTGTCTATTTGTCTACCTTCTTTTGAGAAACTTCTTATCTTTTGCACACTTTTTCGTGGGGTTATTTGATGTTTTCTTGCTGATTTGTTTGAGTTCTTTGTAGATTCCAGGTATTAGCTCCTTATTGGATGTGTAGATTGCAAATATTTTTACCCATTCTGTAGGTTGTGTATTTGCTCTGTTGATTATTTCTTCAGCTGTACAGAAGAATTTTAATCAACTCCCATTTATTTATTTTTGTTGCTGCTGTAATTGACATTGGGGTCTTAATCATACATTCTTTGCCTAGACCAATGTCTAGAAGAGGTTTTCCTAAATTTTGTTACAGAATTCTACATTTTCATGCCTTACATTTAAGTCTTTTATCCATCTTGAATTAATTTTTGTGAGTGGTGAGAGATATCTGTCCTGTTTCATTCTTCTGCACGTGGCTATCCAATTTTTTAAGTGCACATTAACTCCATGGTGGTACTTCCTGGACAGTGCCTGATTTACGTATTGTGGGATAGGCCGTGAAAGCAGCCACAAGCCCCATGGAGATCGAGATTGTCGAATCAGCAAAAGGCCAAGGGCTGTAAGTCTTAGAAAACCTGTCCTGCTAAGTGATGATGACATTTCCATATTCAAAACTGTCTCCAGAGACGGCACACTCCCATCGGTTCAATGCAGTTGATCCTTCTAAAAAATTCCAGTGGGATATTGCCTGGTGAGAAAGGGTTTTTTGCATGTTATTCATCTGCTCTTTCTTATTCATCAGAAGGTTATTTTTCTATGCATCTCACATTGTCAATGATTACTAGGATGAAATTCCTTGTACTTCTCAAGCTTTTATTAACTCACACTGTATACAAGAAGGTCCCTATGTCTCCTTGCAGTTCCACAGACAAAGCCCTGGGAAAGTCCAGCTTTTAGTGTCAGGGAGATGAGGTACAAATGGCAAGAAGACTGAGATGGAGCAGCTAGGGAAGAGGGATGAATGACCAGGAGAGTACAAGCGTGGGGTCCTGGTGGCTAGAGGACGTGGAGCTTCAGGGAAGATGGACTGGTCATTTGTTTACAAGACTGATAAGCCCTGTAAGATAGGGACTGAAAATGACCATTTGAATTTCCGTAAGTGGTATCACAGCTGATCCTGGCAAAAACAGATCTGGTAGCCTAGTGGAGACATGTCTTCATTGCAGAGAGTTCAAGAGAGAATGGAAGGGGAAGAAGTAGAAACTGTGAGTGCCAAGGACTCTTGAGACCTGTTGCAGTAAATCAGGAGGCCAGAAATGGGCCTGCAGCAGGAAATGGCTACGCTCTCTAAATCTTTGCCATTTCTGGCAGAATCTGACTGCCTGTCTCCCATGACACCACCTGGGCTTATTTGCATAGAGCTTTTCTCCTCTTGTGGTGACTGCTCATGTTCACCTGCATGGTGTCACAATTTGCCATTGCATGTTTATTACCAGTCTGCTTCTGTCTTCATCTCCTTCAGTGCTGGAGGTCATAGGGCCCACCTCTGCTTTGCTCCCTGCCTCCGGAGTTAGTTCCCAGGACATAGAGGTCTCAGAGAGCTCTGGGGTTGAGCTCATGGTCAATACATGTGTTACCCTGAGAAGTATCTAACTCCTCTGAGACTTCCTTTCCCTATCTGTAAAATGGGTAAAATAATAATGTTTTCTATAGAGATCTGTGTGAGTGTTCAAGAGAATTGGAAATCAATCTGTATGTGCTCTATGTGTTCATTGACTGAAAAAGGGGACCTTAGGAAACGTTTGATGAAAGAATCCCAGAGTGAATAAATGTCCTCTCAGAATCAAACTCACTTCATGGACCCTCTCTGCCTTCTCCTGGTCCCCCTCCTACTGCCCTTCTCTGGCTGCCTTCCCTCCTCTGCCACAGGAACACCAGAAGACGTCCAAGTTCCATGGCTCCACTGACCCATCAATCTCGTTGGGGGCCACCTCCACCGTGGGGATGGAGGAGGAGCTGTGTTATGCCTTCCTCAGCTTCCCTAGGATGAATTCTTCAGAGGGCACCTCCAGCTAGTACTCAGAGATCAGGACACAGTGAGGAAGTGACAAGAACATTGGACTGAGCCAGAAGATCCACATCCTCTATGGGAAGGGAGACCAAAGGCTGATTCATGCAGATTTAACACCCCATAGACAGTGGGTTAATACACTGTGAGTTTCCTGCTATATTAACATTATCTTTCATTCCCAGAGACCTGGGAACAAATCTATGCTCTTTTACATGCTGAGAGCATGACACTGGGTGGGGTACTTTGCCCTCCATGTCTCAATTTCCTGCTCTGCAAAATGAGTGCAAGATGTCCTATCTCACAGGGTTGCTGTGAGGATTAAATAAGGACACACATGGAAAACACCAGTCCTTGGGCATAATTAGAGCTTCCTGCCTACTGGTTACTTCTCCCTTGGTTAGTGACACTTGGTTCAGAGGCACAGCGTGGACAGTCACATAAACTCTATCAGCAACATGTCAGTCTCACTGGCTGATCAAAACCCCACCACTGATCCCTTCCCTGACTTGCCCTCCAACATCATCGCTCTCCACTCCTATTGTGCTTCTTCTAAATTTCCTTACAATTTTCAAATAAGTATTTAATGAGCACCTAATATATGCCAAGCTTTTTTCAAGAAAGGGCAGATTCAGTAGTAAATGAAAGAGGCACAAAACCCTTCATGAAGTTTACATTTTAATAGTGGGAGAGAATGGTAAAGAATAATTAAGTAGATGTGATATTATGTTGATCAGCAATAACAAGTTTGCCGGAAAAAAGACAGTAAAGATATATAGGGAATAGGGGATGGATTATACTCTTAATATGTTGTCCATGACCTCATCACTGACATTTGAGTATGCACCCGCATACACACACACTGTAGGCACTTATGGAGACACACAACTCAGACATGCACAAAAAGACCACAGATACACATATACAGTCACACTCCCACAGACACATACATATTTCAAACACACAGCACACATACACACCCATACCCCAGATGCATGCATATAGTCCACAGAGACACATAGATACACAAACACACACATATACATAGACAAACACCACAGATATACAAACACTGACCAAGGAAACATACACGCCCACATTACAGACACACAAAATGGGGCATCAGTCACCTGGTTCCTGAGATGCTTGTCCCCTAGAATCTTTGCCCTGGGAAGCCTGGAGCCCAGGTTCTCAGTCCAAGCAGACCAAATACCCCAGCAGGAGAGAAAAAAGTGTTGCTCATGAAACTGGGCAACCACTTTCTGCCATCTGGTTGACCATTGAGCTTTCAATACCCACCTCCCCCACCCACTGATGTCACAATCCCCCTGTCCCCACTACCTGAGGTCCAGCGGATCCTGCTGGCCTGGCTACCCTGGTGCTGGCCTGTACCTGCAGCAGTAGCTGCATCCACACTCAGCCTGACCACTGGGAATGGGCTGGGCC
Source organism: Indri indri (assembly GCA_004363605.1). NCBI lineage: Eukaryota > Metazoa > Chordata > Mammalia > Primates > Indriidae > Indri > Indri indri. Next base: position 4,787 of record RJWJ010036036.1, read on the forward strand.
CTTGAGCTTTGTCAGGAAGGTGGGAACGAACGTCCCTGGGCCTTAGGAAACACAGACGTGAAGCTGAGTCAGGTGAGAAGGGAAGAGTCCCCTGCATGGACACCAGTGAGTTCTGTTGGCTGCAGAGCTCAGCTAGTGTCTCGGTCACCACCCCATTCCCCAAAAGAGGAGCGGGAGGTTCAAACTTGGACTTCCTCAGACCCGGGAGCAGAGAGGTTGAAGGTGTCTGAGGCCAAAGGGGCCACGGGGAGGGCGGGGGCTGCAGCCCATCCGTACTGACTTATGGATGACTGACCTAAAAACTGACTTTTCAGGGAAACCAGTGACTAACAGGGTGAAACCAATTACCTGGCACACAAGGGATAACGGCGTGACTAGCCACCGAGAGCCCTATCGGGGACTCACTCCCTAAGAGACTGACTTCGTGGGAGCCTAACTAACTGATGAACAGGGCAGGCTAGGAAGGGGTGGATTATCTGATTAACTGATTTAAAAGTGAACTGAGCTCTGACTCAGAAAGACACTCACCCGATCCCTAACCGACACCACTCACCTGGTTGCCTTACGGGGGCAGATGACCGCGGGCCGCCCTCCGCGCTGGCCCGGTGACCGGCGCGGTGACGGGCTGAGGAACAGACACGGCTCCTGTGAGCTCACTGACTAGTCCGCAGCGTCACCGCATTATGACGCGGAATCGGGCTCTGTGCGACCAAGGGGCTCCGCCCTGGCGGCCTAACGACCCGCGCGCGGCTGCCTCAGGCTCAGGGATACTCCAGTGAAGGACCCCGGCTGACGTGGGAGCCCCGCTCTCCGGGAAGCCCAGTTTATGGAGCCGCAAGGCAGGTCCCTCACCCACGAATGCCAGGGACAACAGCAAGACACCTCCCCGCTCCTAGCGGGGAGTCACCGTCCGTCCTGTGCGCTGGGTAGGTGATGTGGACGCCCAACTGCCACTGTGGGTCCTGCCAGGGAGCCTCACAGAGAGCGCATCCACACCACAGCCAATCAGGGGCTGCATAGGCCTGCCTTTAGCCAATCAGCGGCTGCATGCTCCTCCTCAGCCAACCAATAAGGGAAATGGAGCTTTGCGCCCACGGTCACGTGCCTCTGGGAGCTGAGGCACAGCTGCCAGAGCCAATCAGGAACTGAAAGTGCAAGTCCCTCCCCCCACTATGAGCACAGCAGATTCTTGAGGGCTGGAGCCAATGAGAAGCGGCGGGCGGTGCCATGGGCGTTTGTTCGCCAGTATTCCTTTCAGCTAGTAAAGCCACGCTACTCTCCCACCCTGACCTCTCTGTCCTCTTGATTAACGCTGCTTTATTTTTCTCTCACGTTCCGCATTGCACACTTTGGAACACTTGTTCCTACTCAATTATACTAGGACGTAAGCTCACCGTGGGCAGAATTTTCTCACTCTTGTTTCCTCCACGGTCGTTGGCTCCGTCCGTGCTGCTCGCTGCTGTGGGGTGAACGCGCCTCCCTGACAATCCTGCTCACCTTTCTCCTCCCCGCTCACCTGTCCCGTCCTCCGGCAGATCCTCACTCCCTCCCTGGGCTCCCCTAGACCCGTCCTCCCCGCTGGCTCAGCCCGATCACGCCAGGCTGTGACCGTGTGTATGCCCGTCTGCCACCGCGGGCGCCCCTCCAGGCTCTGCCTCACCTCAGCCCGGCCCCCAGGAGACCCCGCCTCACAGGTGGGAGGCCCGTGCCCAGGCTGCAGGAGCGGCGAGGGCCATGGCCAGCAGAGGGCCCTGTCCTGTCCCGGGGAGCGGAGGGCGAGTGTGGCCTGGGGAAGTCACAGCTGTGCAGAAGTCAGAGCTGGTGCAGGAGGAGCAGCAGACTTTTCACTTCCCTTTTGTCCTTCCATCCTCTCAGCCGCCCTATCTCAGACTGGCCGCTGACCACTGTGTGGGCTGCGAGGTCCGCTGTGGGCCAGACCAGGCTGTTCTGAGCCTGCACTTGCAGGAACATAGTGAACCCTCTAAATGACTCCGTGTATAGTTGCTAGGGGCGGGGGCTGGGCTGAGCAATCCTCATTTCCCTGCAGGGGCCCTGGCTCAGGTTTGAGATTTGGGCTGCAAATGCCAGACGGTGACAGTGCAGGAGGGCTTGAGTGACTCTGCGCGCTGCTCCGTCTTCCACCCAACAGGCTCCCTGCATGACTCTAGCTGAATGAGAGCCACGTACGGAACGCAAAATGTCCAGTAGTCAAACTGTAATAGCAGAAAGAAACACGTGAGACCAATTTTAATTGTACCCAGAGGACAGATGCTGGTGAGGAACCACCCAGGGCTTCTGGCCTGGCGTTGGAGCCCAAGACCTCTCTGGGGAAGGGACACATCACACACTTCTTCTCATGGAGGAAATGTCTCCTTAACAAATGAGAAATTATTTCTGGGGACTCCTTTAGTATATGAAAAAAAATACATGCTTCAGAATAGAGAAGGTTGAATTCAATCCTGATTACTAAATCACTTCACCTCTCTGTGCCTCAGTTTCCTGCTTGCTAAGTCAGGAATAATAAGTGCAAGCTCATAGGGATGGTTTGACTCATGCAGATCAGCCTATGTGGGTCCCGGCACAAGGTGTGGGTTTCTGAGCGCTAGGTCCTTACCCCTCCGGTAGGAAGGTCCTGGTGTCAACGTATCCTGATGCCAGGGATGCCCAGTCGCTTGGTGTATTAAATGGACACATGACATCTAAATAACAGGAACTAAAATTTCACCAGCAACAATCTAAACCAGGCCCCAATAAAACATAAAGCCATACACTTCTAAATAAATCAGGCAGGACAGAAACTGAAGGTGGTAGGGCAGCTCTAAAAATTCTACGCCCCTAAATACTTACCTCTTCTCCAGAAGCAGGACTATGGAAAGAAAGTTGAGCTGAGAAAACTCTGAAAATGGTCACTGAGACAGTCTGATTTGCACATGTGCTCACTCACCTGGTGGACAGACCTGGCTAAAATCAAAGACTTGAATTCCATAGGAGAACTGGGACATACCATAGGGGCCACATCACAGGGTTAGCAGAGCTCACCATCTTCCACCACCCTGTTTTCAGTTGGGCTTATTGACAAATCCCACTCTAAAGAACATACCCAGCCACAGTGCATGTACATACCAGAAGACGTGATCACAGCAGCTCTTCATCAAAGCCTCCAACTGGAAATTATCTAAATGTATCCCTATAGTGGAAGGGTTGCATCCTGTGTGGTACATGCAAACAGTGCAGTTCTTGTGGCAGTGACAATTACTGACGTGTGAAATAGCTGGGAGAGGTCTTACACAAGTGAGCACAAGAAGCCAGAGGCGGATGAGTACACAAAGAAAGGTTGCAATTATGTAAAACAAAAGTCATTACAGTGTTTGTTCTGCGGGGAGGGGTAGGAACCAGGAATGGGAGCTGGTGGGGTCTCCTGATCTGCACCACTGTTACAAGAATGTTTTCATTTCATGAAAATGCACCAAGCATATGTCCATGATCTGAACAGCAGAACAGTATGTTCTGCTCCAATATCTTTTTTTTTTTTTTTTTGAGACAGAGTCTCACTCTCGCCTGGGGGCGAGTGCCGTGGCGTCAGCCTAGCTCACAGCAACCTCAAACTCCTGGGCTCAAGCGATCCTACTGTCTCAGCCTCCCGAGTAGCTGGGACTACAGGCATGCGCCACCATGCCCGGCTAATTTTTTCTATATATATATTTTACCTGTCCAATTAATTTCTTTCTATTTTTGGTAGAGACGGGGTCTCGCTCTTGCTCAGGCTGGTCTCGAACTCCTGAGCTCAGAATGATCCGCCCGCCTCGGCCTCCCAGAGTGCTAGGATTACAGGCGTGAGCCACCGCGCCCGGCCTGCTCCAATATCTTTAATTTTAAAACACTACAAAAGAATACTTCATGCAAACATATGCTAATTAATAAAATTTAGATGATATATAAAAACGATTGAAAATCATAATTAACTTTGACCACCTCAAGAAGAAACAAACAACTCAAATAGCTCTTTATTCATTAAGGAATTGATTTAGCAGCAAATATTAATTTCCAGGGATCAAATTCACTGGCAATTTCTTCCCCATATGCAAGGCAGAAATAATTCCAATTTTTCATGAACTCTTCCAAGTAAGAGAGACACGGGCACCAGAGGGACTTTGGGGAGTCTTTTGCTTTCTCCAGACCTCGCTGTGGTCTGCAGGGGAAGGAAGTGGGCAAGGCTCATCTCCCAGAACCTCCTATCTCTGGCAGCGGTGGGGCTGCAGCTTCCCTCATGTGCACAAAAACTGTTTCGTCCGCACCCTCTGGCTTCCTGTTGGGGTTTTCTCTTGTTTTTTCCCAGCCTGTTCTTCCTCCACTGAATGACTCTGTGACCACACAGTCCCAGGACAGTGCCTGTGTCCTGGGCTGCCCCTGCCCCTCCATGTGCCCCAGGGACTAGTCCTTTCCTCTGGCTCAGCCCTGAGCTCTGCCCTGACGCCTCCCCCACGTGCTGCCCCTCCAGCCTCCTCCTGCACATGGTGCCTCCACCCCCCCACCCCGGTTACCCCAGGCAGAACCCAGGACTCACCCCGGATGCCTCCTTTTTCCACCCACCCTGCTCAGGACTCAGTGGGTCCTGTATCTTTCATTCTTGAAAAATACCGCCCTTCATGCCCTTCCTCCTACCCTCCCTGCCCCATCCCCTCCCTCTATCCCCATGGCCTTTTCTGTCCTGGCCATTGCTCCCTCCCCCACCCTCTGCAGCCCATCCCCTCGGGCTGTGCCCCTCACAGCACCCAGGCCCAGAGAGATTCTCCTGCACCCACAGCCCACCCTGCTGTTCCCTGTTCAGAGCCCCCCCGTGCTCTCCCAGCACCCTCAGTCCAAGCTCCTCAGCTCACCATGTCCCAGCGTGGAAGACCCCGGATATGCTTGCAGGCCCCTTCACCTGCCAGGCTGTCTCAGTGCCTTTCTTTTCTTCTCCACCCATGATGCTCTGTGACCACCTGCCCTTCCTTCCAACCTCAGCTCAGCCTCTTTCCCTCCAGGGCCTTTTAGCTTTGTGGTCTCATGGACTGTTATTCATGAGTGTGGGTCAACTAGTCAGGTGTCTTCTGTTTCTGTTTGATTTGAAGTAAGGGAGAGAGAGACCTCTCAGCTCAGCCTCCGGCTCTGTCTCTCACCCAGCCCTGAAGCCCCTGAGCAAATGGCACCTCCCTGCCTTGTCAGGAGGGCCAGTCCCTGCGCCTGGTCTGTGTGGCTGACAGCAACCCCCCTGTCACACTGAGCTGGTCCCAGAAGGGAAAAGCCCTGAATCCTTCCCAGCTCTCAGCACCCAGGGTCCTGGAGGTGCCCCATGTAGAGGATGGAGATGCAGGTGCTGGGCTGGGCAGCGTGGTCAGGTGTTCGGGCTTTGGGAGGGGCCGAGGCCTGGGGACAGAACCTCACCTCCTCTTCCCTTCCCCAGGGGGCTCCTCTGGCTGCAGATGTGTGACTGGGGAACAGGAGGGCTCTTGGGTCCTGGTCCCCACCCTGATCAGGGGACCCTCATGGGGGCTGGTTCCTCTTCCCCTATGGCCTCACCTGGAGCTACTGCAGCAGGTGAACAGACCCGCCTGTCTCCAGGGAAGCCCAGTAATGAGCTCCTGAGTTCCAGGTGGGGCTGAGCCAGAATTAAAGTGACCAACTGTGATCTGGGATCTGTGTTGGCTGTGGGGGTGCGGAGCCCCCAGGAGAGCTGGGCTGGGGGACCTGACTGAGCCCTTCCTTCTCAAGACAGAACTGAGGTGTGGACACTGAGTCCTGAGGGACAGACGCGGGACACCAATCTCAGTTTTTCTCTGGAAACTGTCCACTCACACCCCACTGCCTGCCCCTTTGTGTCCTGTCTGCCCCTCTCCCCATGTATGTACCTCCCACTCCCCTGCCCATCCCTGTTCTCTGGCCCAGCCCCCTGATGTGGGGACCAGCCTTCAGGACCTTGTCCTCCCACCACTCAAAAGTTACCTTGTGGCCAGGCAGGGTGGCTCATGCCTGTTATCCTAGCACTCTGGGAAGCCGAGGCAGGAGTATCCCTTGAGGTCAGGAGTTTGAGACCAGCCTGAGCAAGAGTGAGACCCTGTCTCTACTAAAAATAGAAAAATTAGCTGGGCGTGGTGGTATCTGCCTGTATTCCCAGCTACTCAGGAGACTGAGGCAGGAGGATCACTTGAGCCCAGGAGTTTGAGGTTGCTGGGAGCTATGACGATGCCACTTCACTGTACCCAGGATGACAGAGTGACACCCTGTCTTAAAGAAAAGAAAAAGAAAAAAAGTTTACCTTGTTAACACTACACAGTTTTCACCAAAACCTGGTTCCTATGGTATGTTAGATTTGTTGCCTTTCCCCCTAAATCTGTGCTTTGTATTTCTGCATTTGTATCATCTGTTGTTGGCAAAGCTGGGCTCAATATTCTCAGGGGCTACAAATGTGAATGAGTTGTTCTGCCTTGAGTGACAGGAGTCCCCGTCCACAACATACGGGATGATAAGTGGCCCCAGACTCCTGCTCACTGTCCTGTTACCCTGCAGCTACCCCTCCTGCCCCCTCTCCCCAGGGCAGCAAGAGTGGTCACCTGAAAACACAGATGTGACAGTATCACCCCCGGGCTCGCATGCTTACGGCCTTTCCCTGGGCCCTCTTTCTCATGGAAATAAAGTCAATCTAGGAAAGCGGCCCATGAGACTTTCCTATCTTTCCCCTTATGGCTGTATTAGTCAGTTTTCTCTAGAAAAACAGAACCCTCCCATTATGGGGTACATATATGTACACACGTATGTATGTATATATGCACATGGAAATTTATCACGAGGGATTGACTCAGGTAATCTCAGAGGCCAAGATGCCCCACAATCTGCCATCTGCAAGCTGAAGGACCAGTGGCGTCAATGTTGCTCGAGGGCAGCAGAAGGCTGATGTTGCAGTTCCATCAAGAGGACGGGAAGGAAGGAAGCCTCCTTTGCTCCAGTTTTGATGCTATTCAGGCCCTCAGAGGTGTAGGTGATGCCCATCTACCTAACTGACCCACTGATTCATATGCTAATACTATCTGGAAACCCACTGGCAGACACAAAGAGAAATAAATGTTTTATCTGACACCTCACGGGCCCATAAAGTCGAAACATAAAATTAACTATCACACTGTCCTAGGAGGCCAATGCTCAGCACACGCAGACTCACAGACACACAGACAGACTTGATCTCTCTCACCGTCTCCCTCACACACTCAGAGTCTTTCCTTCCCTCCCTCTCACACCCACACACTCCCACACGAACACACTCACACAGAAACACACACACCTGGACGCTCAGCATTCTGAGTACTGAGGTGTTTCCTGCCCTTTGCCCTAAGGAGATGGGGCTCCCACGAATAGGCAAATGGCTCTACTTGTCAGGTCGAAGGGGGCTGAGACAATGTGTGAGCCAGAGAGAAATATTAGGGATGCCACTTTCTTGGCTTCTTTGCATGTCACTGCACATTCTCTTGGACCCCCACGTCACCAATGCATGTGTCACTCAGTGGTTCTCTCTCCATGAAGCCCAGCCAGTGGCTGTTCCCAGCACCCTCCTTGCTCCCCAGCAGGTGAGCAGCTATTACGCCTCACCCACGAGGTGGGTCAGCGATCAGCTACAATGTGTGAGAGCTGCAGTAGCACCTGGCCGTCCACTGGCACTCAGAGCCTTGTGGCTCTTGCTTCAATTTCCATCTTCTCGTATGTCAACTTTAACCGGGAAGCAGATGGGGAAGGAGATTCTGGGAAATGTGGTTCCAGCCTGACTGAGTTGATGGAGTCAAAGTCTCTGCAGGTATCTTCCCTGAAGGCTTTGAATTACCATTTACAAGTAATCCTTTAAATACAGCATATTGATAAATTAGTCTGGCAAGTAAATCCCCAACTTTCCTTTTTCCCTATTAGCAACGATTTGTGTGGGCTACTGTTTTAGTGATCCACCGCTGTACATCAAACCATCCCCAAACTCAGTGGCCAAAGCAATCATTTCAATATATGTCATAGTGCTGCAGTTTGGCTGGGGCTGAGCTGGGCAGTTTCATTGCTAGATTTCCTTTCGACTCTTTCAAGCAGTTGCATTGAAGACGTGGTCTAGACTGCGGTTGGATGTCTGATAGCTCAGTTCTATTCCACGTAGCATGTCTCTTTACAAGAGTGCCCTGATAGGCTCACACAGAAGCTTCGGTTTCCATGGAAGTCTCAGAACATGTTGTCCTCCACCTTCTGTTGGTCAAATCAGTCATGAGCCAAATCCAGATTCAAGAAGAGGAGATAATAATAATAATAATACTCCATCTTGTAATGAGAGGAACAATTTCTTTGCACAGGGTGGACTGGCATTGTTAGGGGCTGTATTTGGAGACAAGTTCCCTCAGCTGCTCAGGGGTCTGAGTGTCAGATGTCCCCTCTGTCTGTTGAGGGGGACTGCCTCTCTCAGTCAGGGATGCGGACAGTATGAAGTGGGAACATGTGTGTAGAGGGGCTGCACAGAGCCTTCCCCTTTTCTGAACCTGGAGCATGACAATGGCCTGGCATTGTCCACAGGACATTGCTGAGGGAAGACAGAAGGGCAAGGCACATAAAGAGAGGCCATCCCCTCTCCCGAGTGCCTCCTTCCAGAGGGACCTACACTCTTCCAGGCACATCTCACATGTTGACTCCAACCTAGGGCCACTGTTCTGTGATCATCCCCTCCCCAGGCTGCAGAGAACACCAGAATCAGGGCTCAACTCTACATCAGCACCACGGACAGCACCATCAGTCATGCTTAGAGTTCCCCAAGAGCCAGAGTCTGTCCTGGGCAGAATGACATCTGCTATGGGCAGTGACCTGTCCCACCAGGGCAGAGGTGGGGCTGGTCACACACAGAGGGCAGAGCTTAGTAGCTGACTGAGGGTCTCCAGGGCAGTGGAAAGGTGAGAGGGATGGGAACACAACACCTGAGAGTCCAGGGGTTCCTGGGTTCCAGGGCATTCACGTCCACGATGACTGCCTGAGAGTCCCTACTGTGTCTACTCTGCCCGTTCCTTCCTGAGAACTCACCCTCCACTCCAGAAGACCAAGATCTCCCCATCCTCGGTCTGTGCCTCCCCGTCACAGCCACTTACTCTCTGACCTTGGAAATGTCAGGCGACTTGTCTGTCTCCCAACCAGATGTTGCTCTGTTCAAAGCCAAGGACTGGGTCTGTGCTTTCCCAGAAACATCAAGGCACAGCATTAATGCTTAGTACCTGGTGCTGAGTGAGTGAATGAATGAATGAATGAATGAAATTTCTTCCCTCATCTCATGGGAGAAATTTGACAATTCTTCCCTCTCGAATTAACACAAGCTTCCCCTCTCCCAGCCAGTCAATCCTGGACAGACCAAGTTTGACCAAGTGTCTGCTGAGCAGACGATGGTACGTGAGACAGGGCACCCAGGTGATTCAGCAATTCAGTGAGTACCTTAGTCCACTCAGGCTGCTATAAAAATATCATAAGCTGCATTCTTCCTATAAAGAGTAGAAATTTACTTCTCACAGTTCTCCAGGCTGGGAAGCGGGAGATCAAGATGCCAGCAGATTTGGTGTCTCATGAGGGCCTTCTCTCTGTGTTCTCAAATGGTGAAAGGTACAAACAAGCTCCCTCGGTCTCTTCTATAAGGACACAAATCCCATTCATGAGGGCTCCAGTGTCATGATCCAATCACCTCTGAAGACCCCACCTTCTGAAACCATTACCTTTGGAGTCAGGATTTCAACATATGGATCTGGGGAGGGGGTGGTCACAGACATTCAGGTCATAGCACGTGTCAGGCGGGGCCTCAGCGCCTTCTCTCCAAATTGGGGAAGTCAGGCCAGAGGGCCTCCCAGCCCTCGTGGGTCACGAGTTCCTCTTTTTCACCCAGTTAGATTCTCTGTGGCTTCCCCATGTCTCAGCTCCTGGTTCTGATTTTCTCATTTCAATTGCAAATCGGGGACCCTGGGAAACAGAGAAGCCATAGCACACCCCTTCTGACCACTGCAATGCTGTGACTTCCCTGCTGGGAGAGAGTGACTGGGCAGGGAAGGGGGCCCAGGAGGAAGGAGGCTGCGGGAGGTGACACCAGCTAGAAATGCAGGAAATGGTGGGGGTGGCTGTTCCTCCTCAGTCATCACAGCCAAGGGATACCCCAGGGTATGGGCAGTCAGGGCACAGCAGGGGACGGGAAAATCCATGAGGTTTAATGGAAGAAAAGGCTGTAATTTTCTGTGCTCAAAGCCTTCAGGAAAATATTCTCAAAGCCACAGGATTCCAGGCAGCATGATCCGATGTGAAATTACAAAAAATAGCAAGGAGATAATTAGCATTGCCATGGGGAAGGGACTCCTCTTGTATTTCCCCAAAAAAAGAGTTTCAAGAAAAACTGACTCAGGTCAGATTTTTCACCTCATAGGATTTCCTCCACTTCCTGCCAGCCTCCAGCCACACAGTTTAAAATCATTTTCTCTTGAATTCAACTGCAAGTTTCTTCTCCCCCTTAACCCTGACCATGCCTGAGGGTGGTTCCTCCCTCTAGGTCTCCGGTTCCCTGGGACACTCCTGGGGAGCAGAACCTGCAGGAAAGCCCTGGGGCCCGGGGACCCGGGACCCCTCATACTCTGGAGGAGCCAGAAGTGTGGCTGAGTGAGGTGCCAGTGGTGAGGAAATCTGACCTGATGCCCAGCATGTGTTGATGAAAACAGAAGTTTCTACCCCTTTAAAAATGTTCCCTTCCCTTCTCACTTTCTCGCCTGTAAAATCGTGCTGAACAACAGCCACCGCCTCAGGTTCCAGGCCTCCCATGAGCCCGGCTCCCTTCTGTGCCCTTGTGGAATCCTCACCCCACAGCCCAGTGTCCCTGTGCTCAGGCCTCCTCACGCGACACCTCCAGCCTAGGGGCAGCCACCCCCACATTGCCTGTGTGTCCCCCGTGAAGCTCCTGTCACAGGGAGCTCAGAGGTCAGGAGATTGATCGTCTCTCCCTGGACGGTGACTCCATGAGTACAGGATCCAGGTCTGCTGTGCTGACCTCCATGTGCAGAGAGGGGACGGCCACACGTGGCTGCTGAGGGTGAGGAGGCTGCCGCTCCCCCCTCCTGGGCCTCCCCCTTCTACACGTCCGTGAGCCCCACCTCTACTGCCCTCCACAAACATCCACACCCTGAGACTCAGGGGTCTGGCCAGATGGGAGCCATTTTCACCTTCCAGAAAACGTCCCCCGAGGGGAAGGGCGTTGACAGGAAGACAGGATATGTGGTCGGGCCCCACGTGGGGTGGGAACTGGGGTGACTCTTGCCCTCTCTGGGCACAGGGCCCCCAGGAGTGGATGTGGGTGGTGACGGTCGATCTCCAAGGGCTGCCCTAACCCTGACAGTGTCAGGGTGTGAAGTTCCTCCTCTGAGGAGGGTCACGGCTCTGACCTCGCCCCCGTTTTCCTGTGGGGCCTCCTCCAAGTCCTGCAGCTCTCAGTTCCCGAGAGAAGAGCCCCGAGGAGCAGCCTTTCCCCGGCGGGCCCTGGGACCTGCGCCCGGACATGCTGCTGCTGCTGGCCCTGCTCTGGGGGAGGGCGGGGGTGGAGGGACAGGGAGGGCACGGGGAGGGTTACACGCTGCAAGTGCAGAGGAAGGTGACGGTGCAGGAGGGGCTGTGTGTCCAGGTGCCCTGCTCCTTCTCCTACCC
>RJWJ010036037.1:0-16309 GCA_004363605.1 Indri indri
TTTTCATTGTACTTAAAAAATGACAAAAGAATAATTGTGTGTATTCATGGGGCACATAGTGATGTTTCAATACATGTAATGTATAGTGATCAGATCGGGTAATTAGCATAGCCATCATCTCAAACATTTATCATTTCTTTGTGTTGACAACGTTCAATAACTTATTTATTTTAAATTGTTTCTCTCTGCTCCAGTCTGTCAGCTCCATTGGGACATCCAGAATGTCCCAAAATGGGGAAAAATTGTGCTGGTTTTGTTCACTGCTGCATCCCCAGTGCCTAGAGCAGAGCCGAGTACTCAAGAGGCATCTGATTTAGTGACTTGAATGAGGGGAAGACATCACTTTCTCATGTTCCTAACCACCTTGCCTGCTCGCCCTCCCTCCTCCCCACCACCCCCACCCCGCTGGTGTAAATGGCTGATAATGGGATATTGTGTTTTCTGAATCAACAGGTCGTCTTTGCCAACTATTTTTTTTTTTTTTTGAGACATAGTCTCACTCTCTTGCCTGGGGCGAGTGCCGTGGTGTCAGCCTAGCTCACAACAACCTCAAACTCCTGGGCTCAAGCAATCCTACTGTCTCAGCCTCCCGAGTAGCTGGGACTACAGGCATGCGCCACCATGCCCGGCTAATTTTTTCTATATATATATTTTAGCTGTCCAATTAATTTCTTTCTATTTTGGTAGAGACGGGGTCTCGCTCTTGCCTCAGGCTGGTCTCGAACTCCTGAGCTCAGAACGATCTGCCCGCCTCGGCCTCCCGGAGTGCTAGGATTACAGGCGTGAGCCACCGCGCCTGGCTTTGCCAACTATTAATGGTAGAAACCAAGGGCTCTTCCAGTGAGATGAGAGACCCCATTGAGCTGGGCCTGGGGGTTTTTCTGGGTGGTCCACATCTCGCAAATCACAGGCATGCAGCTTTCATCCTCCTCCATATGTGCCCAAGCCCTGAGGTGACAGAATTCTGAGTAAGATAAACAGAGCCCATAGAAACCAGGGTCCTCCTTTTTTCAGGGGCAAAGGTCTTGGGCTGGGCCTGGGCAGAGCTGGGAGTGCCTGGCCAGAGGGCCCAGCTGGTGCTGGGTGGGGGCTGCCCTGGGGGAAGTTTGTATAGCCCAGGGCCTCTTCAAGTGGACTACTGGCTGCTACAGTTTCCTGGTGAGTGGGGGTGGCTTTGGGCCAGAAGAAAGGTGGAACTCCCAGGCAGTGTGGGGAGCTGAGGTCAGATGCTTTTGGCCAGAGAGTGGGCCCCCACTGGACAGCCAGTTGTGCCTGGTTTGGGTGGCACAAGCTCTGACTCTTGCTGGTTTCGAGGTTGGTGAAAGTCACGTCGCCTCCCTTAGCCTCAGTTTCCTCCTCTGTAAAATGAAAGAAATAATGTCTGTATGACTCACCTCACAGGGTTGTGGCGAGAGTGGAGGTAACATTCCATGTGTTGTAAAGCAGAAAACAGCCCGGCGGGGCATGAAAACGTGCAGAGAAATTGCTGGGAGCGAGGGTGGGTTTAGTTGGACAGATCTGAATTTGAGCCTGGCTCCCCTCTCAAGGCTCATGAGACCTCAAACGACTCCTTTTCCCACCTTGAGCCTCAGTTTCCTCATCTGTGAGAAGGGGCTTGGTCTGAGTTGCTGGGGTCAGGGGGCTTGTCCCTGAGCTGAGCGAGCTGCTGGGCAGGGCTGCACAGAGATGGGGCAAGCGGGAACCAGCTTCATGCCCGGGGGCCAAACTTCAGAGATTCTGCAAATAAGACTTTGGCTCTGGGCAAACAAAGCTCCAATCAGCTTTTTGCTCAGTATCTGCCAAGGTTCTTACAACTCAATAAGAAAAAGGCAAATAACCCAATTAAAAAGTGGGCAAAGGATCTAAACATTTAGAATGGACAAAGAAGATATAAAATGGCCAGTAAGTGCATGAAAAGACACTCGACATCATCAGTCATTAGGGAAATGCAAATAAAACCACAAAGAGATACCACTTCACACCCACAGGGATGGCAGTAATCATATGACACATGTTGGGGAGGATATGGGGAAATTGGGACACTCATGCATTGCTGGTGGGAAGGTAAGATGGTGCCCTGCCTTTGAGAACAGTCCGGCAGTTCCTCAAAGGGTTAAATGTAGAGTTATCCTATGATCCAGCAATTCCACTCTCGGCATTTACCCAAGAGGAATGAAAATATACATTCACACAAAAAATTTGTACACGAATGTTCATAGCCACATTATGCATAATAGCCCCAAAGTGGAAACATCCTAAATGTCCGTCAACTGATGAATGAATAAACACAATGTGGTATATCCATACCATGGAACACTACTCAGCTATAAAATGGAACATAGTACTGAAACATGCTACGTCATGGGTGAACCTGGAAAACATGGTAAGTGAAAGAGGACAGTCATAAAGGACCACCTGTTGTATGATACCATTTAAAAAAATTATCTAGAATATGGAAATTTATAGGGACAAAAAGTAGATCAGCAATTGTTGGGGACTGGGGTGAGGGTGTTGGGAGGAATGTAGAGTGACTGCTGATGGGTACAGGGTTTACTTTTGGGGGTGATGAAAGTGTTCTGCAATTGACCGTGCTGATGGTTGCATAACTGTGAATGTATTAAAAACCATTGGACTTTACAATTTGAATTGGTGAATTGTATGGTATGAAAATTATATCTCAATAAAGCTATTAAGGCTGGGCGTGGTGGCTTATGCCTGTAATTCTAGCTCTCTGGGAGGCCGAGGCGGGCGGATCGTTTGAGCTCAGGTGTTCGAAACCAGCCTGAGCAAGAGCAAGACCCCGTCTCTACTGAAAATAGAAAGAGATTAATTGGACAACTAAAAATATATAGAAAAAATTAGCTGGGCATGGTGGTGCATGCCTGTAGTCCCAGCTACTCGGGAGGCTGAGGCAGGAGGATCGCTTGAGCCCAGGAGTTTGAGGTTGCTGTGAGCTAGGCTGACGCCACGGCACTCTAGCCCAGGCAACACAGTGAGACTCTGTCTCAAAAAAAAAAAAAAAGAAAGAAAGAAATTAACTGGACAACTAAAATATATAGAAAAAATTAGGCGGGCATGGTGGCGCATGCCTGTAGTCCCAGCTACTTGGGAGGCTCAGGCAGGAGGATTGCTCGAGCCCAGGAGTTTGAGGTTGCTGTGAGCTAGGCTAATGCCACGCACTCTAGCCAGGGCAACAGAGTGAGACTCTGTCTCAAAAAAATAAATAAATAAATAAAGCCGTTAAAATAAAAATTGCTGCGGTGCCTGGTGCCTGCAGTGTGTGTCTGTGAGTGTGTCACCTGAATGTGTGTGTGCCCGACAGGGTGGGATGCAGGTGGCTTTGGGAAGGGCTGTGAGTCGGTGAAAGAGGGAGAGGCATATTGGACCCCGACCCCAACTCCTGAACCTCTCGTCCAAAAGCAGCAGCGTGGCCCACAGTGGGACAGCTGCCCTAGGAATGGGCCCTGCAGTGCGTGCTGAGTGAAGACAGGGAAGGAAGTTCTGCGCTGGGCAGGAGCTGGTGGAGATGACTAGGTGTGTCTGGGTAGAATGGCACATGCATGTGTGTGTGAGAGAGAGTCCAAGGAGCAAAGGGCTAGAAAAAGAGGAACTGAGAGAAGAGCACCCAAAGCTAGGAGGTTAGCTTGTTTTCTGTCTCCCACCTGCTGTCCAACCCCCAAGAAGTAGCCCCCAGGGCCCCATGGACCGCTTCTCCCCTACTGTGGCCACAGTAGCATCCTTTTTCGCTTTTCCCCAGTAGGCAACGTCTACTAGGGTCAGAATCCTGCAGTCTCTAGCATTGGAAGAGGTGCGAATTGTATGCAGTGTTGAGGAGGAGAGGAGCCCAGGGTCTGTTGGGTCCGGGGTCCCCCATTGCCCTAGCAGGGAGATAGACCATATGGAGCCCAAGGGTGAGGGTGCACAGGGAGCCCATCCATGCACACCGTGGTCACTGAGTCCTTGAGGGAGCGTCATCCTTTATCTGGCTGCAGTGTCTGGTGTCAATGTGCTTGTGCTGTGTGCGTGTGAGTGCGCATGACTGATTTGGGTGACTGAGTGTGGCGTTGTGGCAGGCCGTGTGTGAGCGTGTGTACCTGTGGATGTGCAGTATTTGTGTGTGGTGTGTCTGTGTGTGAGAGGATGAGAATAAACAGTAATGACCATGCAGATTGCTAAATGTGTGTTTTCAACTTTGTTTTCAATTCCATTTGATCACAGAGCTGAACTATGTTCCCAGTGCTTGGCCAGGGGTTACAAACTGCAGCCCAAGGGCAGAATCTAGTCTGCAAAGAATTTTGTTTGATTAGCACAAAGTTTTTCTAAAAACTGAAATAGAATGCTTCTAGGTAGGTTATGCATACTCCAGTTGCTACTGGTACTCCATACTTCTTTTGTTTTAATTAAAATTTTAATTTTGAAATCATTTTAGATTCACATACAATTATAAAAAAAATAACAGATAGATCCTGTAACCTTTACCTAGTTTTCCCCAATGATACCATTTTGCAAAATGATAGTACAATATCACAACCAGGATATTGACATTGATAAGGTATAGAACTTTTCCATCTCCACAAGAACCCTTCATATCCCTGTTTTATAGCCGCACCCACTTCCCTCCTGACCTCAACCTCTCCTTGCCCCTGGCAGCCACTAATCTGCTCTCCATTTCTTTTTTCTTTCTTTTTTTTTTTTTCAGAGAAAGAGTCTTGTTCTGTCACCCAGGCTAGAGTGCAGTGGTGTCATCATAGCTTACTGTAACCTTGAAATCTTGGGCTCAAGTGATTCTCCTGCCTCAGCCTTCTGAAAAGCTGGGACTACAGGCACACATCACCATGCTGGCTACTTAAAAACAATTTTTTTGTAGATATGGGGTCTTGCTATGCTGTCCAGGTTGGTCTGGAACTCCTGGCCTCAAGCGATCCTCCTGCCTTGGCCTCCCAAAGTGCTGGGATTACAGGCGTGAGCCACTACACCCAGCTCCTGTACTCCATTTCTATACTTTTGCCATTTCAAGAATGTTATATAAACAGAACCATACATTATATAACCATTTGGGATTGGCTTTGTTCACTCAGCATAATTCTCTGAGTGAACAAAGCTTGTGCATATCAATAGTTCATTCTTTTTTGTGGCTGAGTAGTATTCCATGGTACGGATGTACACATTGTGGTCAAAGGGTATCTGGTTGTCTCCAGTTTGGGGCTGTTACACATAAGGTTGTTATAAACATTCACGTACAGGTTTTTGTGCAAACATAAGTCTTTGTTTTTATGTGGTAAATGCCCAGGAGTGCAATTTCTGGGTTATATGGTAGTTGCATGTTTAGCTCTTTGAGACACTGCTGAACTATTCCAGAGCAGCTGAACCATTTTACATTCCCATTGGCCATGTATGAAGGATCCAGTTTCTTTGTATCCTCACCAGCAGTTTTGTATTATCACTATTTTTCACTTCATTCTGATAGGCGTGTAGTGGTATCTCATTGTGGTTTTAATTTGCATTTCCTTGACCACTAATGACGTTAAACATTTTTGCACGTGCTTATTTGACTTCCATATACCTTCATCGAAATGGCTTTTGCCAGTGTTCTAATTGGATTACTTGCTTTTTTTTTTTTAAACTGTTGATTTTTGGGAATTGTTTATATATTCCAGATACTAATCTTTTGTTTCATATGTGGTTTGCAAATATTTCTCCCACCCTATAGCTTGTCTTTTTGTCCACTTAACAGGGCTTTTCACAGAGCAAAAGCTTTAAATTTGATGAAATCTAACTTATTAATTTTTTGATGGATTGTGAATTTAGTGTCAAGTCTCAGAACTCTTTGTCTAGCCCTAGATCCCAAAGGTTTTCTCCTATTTTTTTCCTAGAAATTTTATGTTTTATATGTCCATGATCCATTTTGAGTTAATTTTTGTATAAGGTCAAGGTTTTTTTTTTTGCCTATGGATGTCTAATTGCTCCAGCACCATTTGTAGAAAAGGTTATCTATCTCCATTCAATTGCTTTTGCATCTGTGTCAAAACCCAGTTGGGTATATTTGTGCAGGTCTCCATTGATCCATGTGTTTATCCCTTCATCAATATCACACAATCTTGATTATTGTAGGTATACAGTAAGTCTTGAAGTCAGGTAGACTGCTCTTACTTTTTCAAAACTGTTTTAGCTGTTCTAATTCTTTTTCCTTTCTATATAATTTTACAATAAACTTGTCTATATCTATAAAAAGTCTTGCAGGGATTTTGATAGGAATTTGCATTAAATCTGTACGTCCATTTGAGGAGAACCGACATCTCTACTATGTCGAGTCTTCCAGTACATGAACATGATATGGTCCTGCATTTATTTAGATCTTTGAGTTCTTTCATTAGCATTGTATAGTTTTCAGCACACAAGCCCTATACACATCTTGTTATATTTATACCTAAGTATTTCCTTTTTTTGAGTAATAGTATATGGTATTGTAATTTTAATTTTTGTGTCCATATGTTCATTGCTAGTATGTAGAAATATGATAGATTTTTATAGGATTATCTTGTATTCTGTGACCTTGCTAAACTCATTTATTAGTTCTAGGAGTTTTCGTAGATTTCTCGGGATTTTCTACGTAGGCAGTCATATCATCTGCAAATAGGGATAGATTTATTCATTCCTTTCTGATTTGTATACCTTCTATTTCCTTGTCTTGTCTTAGTTCTCTGGCTAGAACTTCCATCACACATTGAGTAAGATGGTGAGAACAGCCGTTCTTGCCTGATCTCAGGGGAGAGGCACCCAGTCTTTCACTGTCAAGCATGATATTAGCTGTAGGATTTTTTGAAGATGTCCTTTATAAAACTGAGGAAGTGTCCCTCTATAATTATTTGTCTGAGAGTTTTAAAAAAAAAAATAATGAATGGGATTGAAATTTGTCAAATACTTTTCTGCATCAGTTGAAATGATTTTCTGGAAGAGAGTGTGTAGAAACGCTATAAATTTCTCTTTAAACATTTGGTAAAATTCCCCAGAGAAAATTGGGTTTGGACATTCTTTTTTGGGAGTTTTTAAATTGCAAATTTAATTTTCTGAATAGACACAGGACCATTCTAGTGGCTGGGTTGTAGAAGTTTGTGTTTTTTGAGGAATTGGTCTATTTCATCTAAGTTGTCGAATTTATGTGTGTAGAGTCATTCATAACATTGCCTTATTAGCCTTTTGATGTCTGTAGGTCTCGAACTCCTGTTGCTTTTTGGCCCAGGATATGGTCCATCTTTGTACATGTTCCACAGGCCCTTGAAAAGAATGTGTGTTCGGCTGTTGTTGGGTGGGATGTTCTATAAATGTCAATTATGATAGATCCTGTTGGTTGATGGTATTGTTGAGCTCTTCTGTAATTTTTCTATATTCTGTGCAGTTGTTCTACCAATTATTGAGAGAAGGGTGTTGAAGTCTCCAACTATGATTGTGGTTTTGTCTATTTGTCCTTTCTTTCAGTTATGGCCATTTTCGCTTCACATATTTTTGGCTCTGTGGTTTGATGCATGTGCTTCTAGGCTTGCTTTGTCTTCTCAGTAGCTTGACTTTTTAATCATTATGTAAGGTCCCTCTCTGTCTCTGATAATTTTCTTTGCTCTAAAGTCTACTTTATCTTATACCAATATAGCTACTCCCACTTTTCTTTGATTAATGTTTGCATACTATATTGTTTTCCAGTTTAATCTACCTAAATTATTATATTTGAAGTGAATTTCTTGTACATAGCACATAATTGGGTCATGTGTTTTAATCTACTCTTCCCATCTCTTTTAATTGGTGTGTATTGAGACTATTTACATTTATTGATGTTAAGGCTTAAACTGCTATTTTCTGTTTGTTCTCTCTGTTTTGCGTTTTGTTTTATTTCTCTGTTTTCTTTTTTCCTGCCTTCCTGTGGGTTACTTGAACATCCCCCCCACCCCCCAACTCAGAGATGAGATCTTGTCATGTTGCCCAGGTTGGAGTGCAGTGGTGATTCACGGGAGTGATCACCATAGCTCACTGCAGCCTTGAACTCTTGGTCTCAAGCGATCCTCCCACCTCAGCCTCCTGTGTAGCTGGGAATACAGGCATGCACCACCATGCCCAGCTCTACTTGAACATTTTTTAGAATTCCATTTTGATTCCTTTATAGTCGTTTAAAACAATTTTTTTTTAGAGATAGGGTCTCACTGTATCACCCAGTCTGTAGTGCAGAGGTACAATCACAGCTCACTGCAAACTCAAACTCCTGGGCTCAAGCAATCCTCCTGCTTCAGCCTCCCAATTGGCAGGGACTACGGGCACATGCCACTACACCTGGCTAATTATTTTACATTTTTCGTAGAATTGGATTCTCATTATGTTGCCCAAGCTGGTCTCGAACTCCTGGCTTCAAACAATCCTCCCACCTCAGCCTTTCCAAGTGCTGGCTTTGCACTTTGAGCCACTGCACCTGGACTATTTATAATGTTTTTTAGCTTATCACTTTGTATAGCATTTTTAGTATTACACTATACATATACAACTCATCACACTCCATCGCTGCCATCATTTTACCAGTTCTGGTGAAGAATAGAAACCTAACCTCCATTTATGTCCCTTCATTCTCTCCCATTTATAATATAATTGTCTTAAATATTTCCTCTACATCAGACACACACACTTATCAGACAGTGTTATAATTTTTGCTTCAACTATCAAACATAATTTAGAAAACTCAGGAGGAAAAGGAAAACCTGTTGTATAACAGGTATATATGTCCCATGTGTGAGTATCCGTGTACATCTAGATAGATCTATATGTGTAAATTGTTTGAGTTTGGCTATTTTCTAATTTATTTAAGTTTAAAACCAATGCCCATTTAGATAGGAAAATCAGAACAGAAAAGAACACTAAAAAATGGATATCCAGTTTTCCCCCTGCTATTTGTTGAAAAGATTATTCTTTCCCCATTGAATGGTTTTGATACCCTGGATGAAAATCATTTGACCATCTATGTGAGTGTTCATTTCTGGGCTTTCTACTTAATTCCATTGGTCTATATGTCTGTCTTTATGCCAGTACCATACTCTTTTGATTACTGTAGCTTTTAGTAAGTTTTGAAATCAGGAAGTGTGAATCCTCAAACTTTGTTCTTTTGCAAGATTGTTCGGTCTATTCATGTATATAACCCATATTTTTGTTTACCCTATAAACACGCATTTTTTTTCTTTTCTAATATTCTAAGGTTTTTTTTCTTTAATCATTTCCTCTCTGTTTAGAGAACTTCCTTTAGGGGGACATCTGCTTGTGACATAGTCTCTTAATTTTCCTTTGTCTGAGAGTATCTTGATTTATCCTGTTTCTGTTTTTGTTTTGAAGACAGAGTCTTGCACTGTCACCCAGGCTGGAGTATGCAGAGCAGTTGCACAATCTCATAGCTCACTGCAACCTCCAACTTCTGGGTTCAAGCAATTCTCCCACCTCAGCCTCCCAAGGAGCTGGGACTACAGGCATGTGCCACCATGCCTGGCTAATTTTTTCTATTTTTTGTAGAAACCAGCTTAGACTGGTCTCAAACTCCAGGGCTCAAGTGGTCCTCTTGCCTTGGCCACCCAAAGTGCTTGGATTATAGGCGTGAGCCACTGTGCCCGCCCTCTCTGGCTGCTTTTAAGAGTTTTTTTTCTCAGTCTTTTGTTTTCAGAAGTTTAATTATGATGCATCTTGGCGTGCATCTCTTTGGGTTTATTTTGTTTGGGGTTCACGGAGCTTCTTGAATCTGTGGGTGTATGTCTTTTGGCAAATTTAGCGAGCTTTTCAGCCATTATTTCCTCAATTACCTTTCCAGCCTTGCCATCTTTTTCCTCCCCTTCTGGGACTCTAATGACACAAGTGTTAGATCTCCCCACCTGCCCCTTTTGTCCCACAGACACCTGAGGCTCTGTTCTTTCTTTTCAGTGAACTTTCTTTTTGTTGTTCAGATTGGGTGATTTCTATTGTTCTGTCTTCCAGCTCGCTAATTCTTTTCTGTGTCCCCCCCTCCACATCCTGCTAGTGAATCCATCCACTGAGCTTTTCATTTCAGTTATTCTATTTTTCAGATCTAACATTTCCACTTGGTTCTTTATATCTTCTGTTCCTTTACAGAGCCTTTCTATTTCTTTGCTGAGTTTTTCTGTTTTTAAAATTTGTTTCAAGTGTGTTCATCATTGTGTGTTGAATTATTTTTATTATGACTGGTTTAAAATGATCTTTGTCAGGTAATTCTAACATCTCTATCATGTCGTTGCTGGCATTTATCCATTGCCTTTCTTCATTCAGTTTGAGATCTTCCTGACTCTTAGCATGTATGATGAGTGATTGTCAGTTGAATCCTGGGCATTTTCATTTTACATTCTGAGACTCTGGGTCTTACTTCAACCTCTGTTTTATTCAGACGTCACTCTGGCAAGAGATGGGCAAGGAGTTTCCGCATTACTGCTGGGTGGAAGTAGAAGTCGGGATTCCCCATTTGGCCCTGATGGGTACCTGGGGTAGGGCAGGAAGGTGGATCCTTGTTATTGCCGGCAGGGGTGGGAGTTCTGGCTCGCCCGGTGGCTCCTTAGACAGCATGGGTAGGGGTGGCCTCCTCTGACACCAGCCCAGTGGGGAGTGGGGGCAGTGGCACCTGATTACTACTGGTAGGGCCACAAGGCCAGGCTCCCCACCTGGTCATTGGTGGTGTGGGTGTGGGTGGGGCCAGTTTTATCCAAGCTGTTTGGCTGGAGTGGAGCGGTTGTTGTATAAAAGTTTAATGCCTTGCTAGGCTGCCCCTTTCCTTGTCCTTTGACTAAAGACATTAGGCTTTTATTGGGGCTTTTTAAATTGTCTTTACCCATTGGTGTTTCCCAGTTACCTGATTCTTTATTTCTAGGTTTGAGATACAGGAGGGGAAAAGAAAACCCAAGGAACTTACCATGCACCACCAGCACCTGAAGGCGGCGGGCAGGGTGGCCACGATGACCAGGGCGCAGGCCGCCCGTGGGTCCTGCGGTGGCACCAGCAGCGAGTCGTACACCTCACGCTGCACCTGGCCACTGCTCTGCACCACACGGCTCATCCACAGACCCTCCCAGGTGACCTGCGCTGTGACGCTGTGGCGCCGAGGAAGGTTGTCACATGTCCTTGGGGCCGAGGGTCCCTAGTTTTCCTGCCTTCTTCTCTCCACCTTCCAGTCTTCTCATGTTTGTCTTACGTGTGAAGTCCAGGGTTTTTAGATGTATTTAGCAGAAGGAATAGGGAAATGTCATCCATCCATCTTCTCACAAGTGTAAGTCCCCTGCTGTTTAAGACAGGACAAACCAAACTTTTCCCTGCTCTTACAGTCAACACTCAACATAGAACACTTCACCTGTGGTCATCCCACCAACAACCAACTCTCCTGTGGACACCAAGTGCATGTCCTATAATTCAATTCAGTAATGGCAGTATCTACCTGGAGATAGCATTGGATCCCACAGGTTGAGGGCTCAGTCCCACAAGACTTCCACCACTTCAGATGCCACCTGTAAGCCCCCAGCTTGTGACCTGTACTTCTGACCGACCAGCTATGACTCGGGGTTCCCATGACCCCGCCCTGGGTTGGATTAGTTTGCTGGAGCAGCTCACAGAACTCAGGGAAACACTTTACTTCCATTTACCCATTTATTATGAAGGATGTTACAGAGGATTCAGATGAACAGCGAGATGGAAGAGCTGCACAGGGCAAGGTGTGTGGGGGGTGAGGGGTTTCCCTGCCCTCCCTGGGCATACCGCCCTCCAGGTGGCTCCGTGTGTTTTGCAGTCCAGAGACTCCCCAAAGCCTGCCTTTTGAGTTTTTATGGAGGCTTCATTACATAGGCGTGACTGATTATGTCACTGGCCTATGGTGATCAAGTCAACCTTCAGTCTCTCTCCTCTCCCCGGAGGTTGAAGGGGCGGGGCTGGAAGTTCCAACCCTCTAATCACAAGGTTGGTTCCCTTGGCAACCAGCCTCCATCCTGAGGCTACCAGGAGCCCACCAAGAGTTGCCTCATTAGAACAAAAGATGCTCCTAGCACCCCTGTCTACAAGGGTATTAGGAGCTCTGTCTTGGGAACCAGGGGCAGAGACCGAATCCGTATTTCTTATTATATCACAATGTCATACCCACCTGTTACCTTTCACCTGGATCATTGTACACATTTAAGTTACCTGCTCAGCTCCTATAACCATTTGAGTTTGAGACCACTGGCTTAGCCTTTGTAGTTCAACGTTTTGGTTCTGGGCTGCTTACTGGCAATGAAAATGAGAAAAATGAAAAGGAAAATGAAGAAACCCAAGGGAAGCTCAGTTTGGATAGAGGCTCGGCATGGAGGGGCCGCTGTAGGAGAGGGGGGATAAGAGACCCCTCTTTCCAGCCTCTGCGGGGCCGTGTCCTCATCTCTCTAAGCCTCTTTTCCAGGGTAATAGACTCTGTGGACTTCTGAGTTTATGTAAACCTTGGGGACCTTATCGTATCTTCATCCAAACAACACAAAGTTAAACAAAGCAGCTTTTGAGGCCCAAGGAGAGAGAAGTTGATTTAAGATAGGGCTCTATCAGCGGTTACTCAACTATTCGTGGTTTCTGCCTTATCGCTGACAAAGGCCACGCTCCCCTGGCAGGGCAGCACCGGACCACTGCGTGCCCTGGAGCTCCAACCCAGAGGAGCGTCTCACTGCTGAAGGGGCTCAGATGACTCTGTGGGCCAGTGAGCAGCCCTGTGGGTGTCAGGCAGCCACGTTCTTCCCCAGCTAGCCCAGTGCCTGCTCTATGGGCTGTGACCACAGAGGCTATGGTGGCAGGGAGGGAAGCCACGTGGGGCTTTTTCTCACCACAGCTGACACCAGAGTCCACTCACAGCAAAACAGTTCCAATTCTGAATCCAATATGGCACCCTCCTTCCTAGCGACCAGCCAGCCTATTGTGACCCCACTCCTTCCGCTGTGAGCATGTCCCACAGTTTCTCCATACATAGATAGATGCTTATTGGAGGTTTGGATTTTCTTTTACTTTCCTCTCATGCCTCTGCCAGTACCACCATTCATGAACCCACTGATACCCCACAGGCTGCTCTGCAAGCTGCCTTCCAGCGAAAGAAGTGTGTGGTGTTGTCTTTCGAGTCCCTGCTATTGTTGTGAACCCCACCCTCTGGAAGCACCTGGCCTTCCAGGATGACGAAATGTCCTTTTGAAGACAGCTGTGGCTCCATCTGGGTGACACTGGCGTGAGAGGTTGGCTGCCGCCTTGCAGATGCGTTAGTAGGTAGTGCTGTTTCTCCCGGAGCCAGAACACAGGTGCATTCAAAAGACTTCCTCCTCCGCTGATCTGCGGCAGAGGATCCTCTAATGGCGCCAGGTTTCCTCTCTCACCGCTCACAAGGATCTGAGCAGTGTTGAGATGGGATTCAGGGGACAGGGGAGGAGGAACAGAGCTCTTTAGACGGGGCGTGGTAGAGAGGTTTTGGAGGCAGCTTCTAGAACACCAGCTTAGAACCAGTTGTGGGTGTGAGGTGAGAAGAGAGGCGAGGAGAGGAGGGTGTCATTTGTGTTGCCATGCATCACAGATTTGGATTTCCTTGACTGCTTTCAAAAGGCGTAGGGGTGGTATGGAGTCCCTTTTCCTTTCACGTTCACCACTGGATCGTGCTTTGTGAATGTGACACTGAGCATGAATTAGGGCTCCAGGACCAGAAAGGTTACCAGCGGATCCAGGAACTGACGGGCAAAATGGGGTGGAATAGTCCATGAGCCACTCATGAGGCCTTTGTTTCTGGTTTCTGTGAGCTGTACCGAAGAACAGATGTTCCCTTGGGAGACTGCGTGACAACAGGGACACAACCCTGGGAGGGAGGGAGCCTCCCGCGGCATGGGCTCCTTGAACAGGGAGGTACGAAGAATAATACAAGAACACCCAAGGCACCCATCACTTGGTTTTAACAAGCTTTTTTTTTTTGTCCACAAATTTATCTTATTTTATTTTTTTAAATTTTTGTAAATTTCAGCATATTATGGGGATACAAATGTTTAGGTTACATATATTGCCCTTGCCCTACTCGAGTCAGAGCTTCAAGTGTGTCCATCCTCCAGATGGTGGGCACTGCACCCATTAGGTGTGTACATACCTGTCCCCTCCTCCCCCCCTCATCTGCCCGACACCCGATGAATGTTTGAATGTTATTGCTATGTGTGCACTGAGGTGTTGATAAGTTAATACCAATTTGATGGTGAGTACATGTGGTGCTTGTTTTTCCATTCTTGGGATACTTCACTTAGTAGAATGGGCTCCAGCTCTATCCAAGATAATACAAGAGGTGCTAGATCACCATTGTTTTTTGTGGCCGAATAGAACTCCATGATATACATACACCACATTTTATTAATCCACTTCTTTATTGATGGGCACTTGGGTTGTTTCCACATCTTTGCAATTGTGAATTGTGCTGCTATAAACATTCTAGTGCAGATGTTTTTTTTATAGAATGTCTTTTGTTCTTTTGGGTAGATGCCCAGTAATGGGATTGCTGGATCAAATGGTAGCTCTACTTGTAGCTCTTTGAGGTATCTCCATATTGCTTTCCACAGAGGATGTACTAGTTTGCAGTCCCATCAGCAGCGTATGAGTGTTCCCATCTCTCCGCATCTACACCAACATGGATTGTTTTGGGACTTTTTGATAAAGGCCATTCTCACAGGAGATAAGTGATATCTCATTGTGGTTTTGATTTGCATTTCCCTGATAATTAGAGATGTTGAGCATTTTTTCATATGCTTGTTGGCCATTAGTCTATCTTCATTTGAAAAGATTCCATTCATATCCTTTGCCCACTTTTTGATAGGATTGTTTGATTTTTTTCTTGCTGATTTTCCTGAGTTCTATATAGATTCTAGTTATCAGCCCTTTATCGGATGTGTAACATGTGAATATTTTCTCCCATTCTATAGGTTGTCTGTTTGTTCTCACGATAGTTTCCTTAGCTGTGTGGAAGCTTTTTAATTTGATCAGCACCCATTTATTTATAACTAAGGAGGTAAAAGACCTCTACAGGGAGAACTATGAAACACTGAGGAAAGAAATAGCAGAGGATGTAAACAGGTGGAAAACCATACCATGCTCATGGGTCAGCAGAATCAACATTGTTAAAATGTCTCCACTACCAAAAGTGATCTACAGATTCAATTCAATCCCTTTTAAAATATCAACACCATTTTTCACAGATCTATAAAAAATAATTCTACACTTCATATGGAACAAGAGAAGACCCTGTATAGCCAAAGCAATCTTAAGCGAAAAGAACAAATTGGGAGGCATCAATTTACCAGACTTCGAGCTATACTACAAGGCTATGGTAACTAAAACAGCATGGTACTGGCGCAAGAACAGAGACATAGACTGATGGAACAGAACTGAGAACCCAGCTATAAAACCATCCTCATTGCTGGCTGCAGTGGCCCATGCCTGTAATCCTAGCACTCTGGGAGGCCAAGGCGGGTGGATCCTTTGAGCTCAGGAGTTCAAGACCAACCTGAGCAAGAGCAAGACCCTGTCTCTACTAAAAAAATAGAAAGAAATTAGCTCGACAACTAAAAATATATAGAAAAAATTAGCCGGGCATGGTGGCGCATGCCTGTAGTCCCAGCTACCTGGGAGGTTGAGGCAGAAGGACTGCTTGAGCCCAGGAGTTTGAGGTTGCTGTGAGCTAGGCTGATGCCATGGCACTCTAGCCCAGGCAACAGAGTGAGACTCTGTCTCAAAAAATAAATAAATAAATAAATAAAACCATCCTCATATAGCCATCTCATCTTTGACAAAGCAGACAAGAACATACACTGGGGAAAAGAATCCTTATTCAATAAATGGTGCTGGGAAAATTGGATAGCCACATGTAGAAGACTGAAACAGGATCTGCAATTTCATCTCTCACAAAAATCAACTCTCGGTGGATAACAGACTTAAACCTGAGGCATGAAACTATAAGAATTCTAGAAAAAAATGTTGGAAAAACTCTTATAGACATTGGCCGAGGCAAAGAATTTATGAAGAAGACCCCAAAGGCAATCACAGCAAGAACAAAAGATTTCATAACTCTTAACCTTCTGCCAAAGCCCTTTTTGTGCCTTTTCCACATCCCACTCACTTCCCTTCCTCCAAGCAGTCACACTATCCTGAAGTCAGTGTGTTATCTTCCTGTCCATGTTTTTAAATTTTTGCTACATGGGGTGAGTGGGGTACATCCATCCACAATACATAGAACTGCCTTGTGCATTTCAACATTTTGCATTAAGTGGTCTTA
>RJWJ010036038.1:0-16303 GCA_004363605.1 Indri indri
TAATATAGATGTGGCAAACTGCATTTTCCAAAGATAGCCACAAAAGTACCAGCCATCCCACATGCTCTTCTAGAACACGGGCCAGCAAGCTATTGCCAGTGGGCTGGCTACCTGTTTTTGTAAATGAAGTTTTATTAGAACATAGCCATGCTTATTCATTAATGTAACCTCTATGGCTGTTTTCACCCTACAAACGCAAAAGTTCAATAATTGCAACAGAGACTATACATCTCCACTTAAATATATATCTTAATGAATGGTACCTCCCACCTGATCACATAACACAGAAACCTAGAAGTCACTCTAAACTTCTCCCTCATCTTTATTCTTCCCACCTCTCTCTCCTCCACCCCTAATATTAGGTCCAGGACAAGGTCCAAAGTTCTATACACCCCAAATCTCATATTTATCCATTTTCATTTCCCGTGCCTACTATTACCGCTATTACCTGCCATCTGAATTTCTCACACCTCAGCAATTTATCTTCCATACTGATATCATACAGAGCCTTCTAAAATGTGTGTATGATTAGATCCTGAGGCCGTGAAAAACCACTTCAATGATTTTGCACTTGGTAGATACAGACTACCAAAACTAGAGAGAAAAACATTTGACCCCATCTTCAAGGGTTTTCATAATTTTGCCAATCTGACATCACATATTCCTCCACACACCCATCAACCCTACACTTTACAAATATGACAACTGAAAATTATTTTCACTTCCCATGATGTTGCACAACTTATTTATAGCTACTCTCACTCATTCCTCAGTCCACAATGCCATCCTCACCTTCACTAGGCAGGCAAATACCTAAGTTCCTTTCAACACTCAGGTCAAGTGTTACCTCCTCTAAGAAAATTTTCTGACAGTATCTTCTCCACTCCTCTAAAATAACTGACTCCTCTGGTCCCCTCTGCATTATATATGTCATTTATAACATCTTATCTCACCCACTACAAACTGCTAAATACATTAATGCCCTAAAACTCACAGAAACAAAACTCAACTTATTATGCAAAGGCCTGAGTTCAAGTTCTAAACTCCAGTGTCTACTTGCTGTAGAGCTCTAGAAAAACTACGTAATTTCCCTTAATCTCAGTTTCTCCATCTGTAAAATGAGGATACCACCATCTCAACATTATTAAGATTCTATATGTTTAATATGTACAAAAGTACTCTGTCAACTACAATTTGTCTTTAGTATCCTCCTGAAACTACACATCCAATCAATCACCAGGTCCTGCTGATTTGTATCTCTAATTCCTTTTACGTATTTTTTTATTTTGCTACCAGTATCCTAGAGGCTTTACATGCCTTTTCCTAGATTACACAATAGCATGCTAACTTGTTCCCTGACCACCTCTGCATGTCAAGGAAAGTCTGACAAACTGTTATAGCCAAGAGGAGCCTAAGGAGACATGACAACTAAATGTAATGTGACATCCTGAATGATATCCTGGAATACAAAAAGGACATTAGGTGAAAACTAAATAAATCTGAATTAAATATGCACATCAGTTAATAATGTATCAATATGAGTTCACAAATTGTATCAAATGTACCACACTAATATAAGACATTCATTATAAGGGAAGCTGGATACAAGGTATATAGTAACTTTGTACTATCCCCATGATTTTTCAGTAAACCTAATACTATTCTAAAATAAAGTTTATTTTTTAAAAAAACACCTCTTAGAAAAAAATTAAACTAAAAATTTGAAAACACAAGAATTCACAAGCACACACTCCAATAGCCACCAGGGTGATGATATCATCATACACCATTGTAGTCTCTAGAAAATTGTACTGTACACTTATCAGAGAATAAGAAAAAAGGCAAGTAATATTAAACACCATGACATTATTTCAAAAATAATTTTTACCTCACAAATTCTCTGAAAGGGTCTTGAGAATTCTCAGAGTCCTGGGAACACACTTTGAGAATATCTCCAAGCATAAGGAAAATACAAAAGATTTCTGGCTGGGAATTTTACCGATAATACTGTGTAGATCACTGGCTCTATCTCTTACTTTTTCTAAAGCTAACATTTTCTCCAATCAGGCTCTCCAAATTTACTAAAGAGTCCCATTATATACCTGCAAGATTTTTACATTACCTTATTCAAACCTCTAACAGAACTACCTCTAACAAGTAAAAAACAAAACAAGATGGAATCTTTAGTACCCATACAATAGGAAATATAATATTGAGTAATATTTTTCCACTTGGGAAGTTCAAACAATTGCAAATATTTAAGTACTGCTAATGCAGAACTTTCAGAAGTTAAAGTAAAGGAGATACACACAAAATATAACATAAAACATATCTGTCAAATTATTTTACCCTGTTTTAAATGTCTAACTTTAATAGAAGGTTCAGTAAAGTTGTAAAATGGCAGAAGACAAAATACCTAACAAAATGTAGGTTGACTGGTTTGCTTGCTTAAAAGGTATGGACTAGTCATAGTCACTCTCTCCAGATCCCACTTTTCTAAGCCAGGTAGAATACTAATTTATACCCCTATTGAATCAACAGATCTAGGCACAAGAAGAGAGACAATCAGACATAATGTGCCTCCTGATGGCAATACACAACACCATTTACAAAGTATTCTTGTCAAAAAAGAAAATTTGAAACTTAATCTGAGTACACCTCCAACAATCAATTTGCAAGAAATATAAGTCACTAATGAACACATTAAACAATCACCACCAATATGGGAAAACTCATATTGTGGGAAACGCTACAGATTAAAATACCTTGTTTCTTTAATAAACTGAAAACTAAAAATTAAAAACAGATGGAGGAAAGACTTAAAAGATTAACCCAAGTGGCATATCAACCAAGTCCGACAAATGAACTACTATAAAAAGAAATATTTACGAGATAATCAGGAAAGTTTAAGTACTGAATAGTTATTTGATTAAAGAATTATTAATTTTTTAGGAATAATAATGTATTTATGATTGAAGTTTTAAAGAAAAGTCTTTATATTTTACAGATATATACTTAAATACTTATGAATAAAATGATATATCTGAGATTTTCTCAAAAAAATCTCGGTTGGGAGGGTGGGAGTATAGATGAAATAAGACTGACCAGAGTTGAACACTGCTGACAATTCTTGCAGATGGGCACTGGGTACACAGGGGTGCATTACACTAGTCCGTCTTTTTTTTAATATATTTGAAATTTCCCATAATAAAACGTTCAAAAAAGATAACATCTATTAACATTCTTGAGTGAGTGATTAATACAAACTATTACAAGCAAGTAGCCTGTTATAGTAAGTAGCTATTGGGAAGATGAAGCTATTTTAACAGGAGAGAACAAATATGTAAGTACTAAAGTGGTGACTAAAATTTCTATAGTTATTTTATTACTTTACATAAGGAGATATCTGCAACCTAAGAATTGTCATAATTTAGGATTTCAGTCTAGCTGTCAACCCCCTAGGTGAGATGCCCTGTCAGACCAGACTTTGAGTAATCCAGCAACAGGACCCACTTCCAATAGGCTAGGTTGCTCCAGGGGTTAGCACTGACTCTGATAGCCAGAATAATGGCCACACAATGTCCACATGCTAATCCCTGGAAGCTGTGAATGTTACCTTACATGGTAAAAAGGACTCTGAAGGTGTGATTAAGTTAAAGATCTTGAGAAAAGGCCATTATTTGATTATCTGAGTGGATTATCTAAGTGGGCCCAGTATAATCACAAGGGTTCTTATAAGAGGGAGACAAGAGGGCCAAAGTGGGTAGTAGGAGATGTGACAACAAAAGCCCAAGGTTGAAGTGAAATAAGGAAGGGCCCATGAGCCAAGGAATGAATGCAACCTCTAGACACTGATAAAGGCAAGGAAATGGATTCTCCCTTCAAAGCCTTCAGAAGGAATGCAACCTTGCTAACACCTTGCTTTTAGACTTCTGACCTCCAGAACTGTTAAATTAATAAATTCATGTTGTTTTAAAGCCACTAAATTTGTGGTAATTTGTTAGAGGAACAATAGGAAACCAGCATGATAACCAATGGTGAAATTTAATGAAGTGCCATTGTACAGGAATACTTTGGGAGGATTATTGGCATATAGGTAATTTGTAATTGGACTTGAATGCATAAATGTCTGAAAGGCATCGGGAAATTGTATACTAAAGGTATTGGGAAACAGTATACAAAAAATACTATTGTTACAAAGATGCTATCACTAATACACAATATACTAAATCAATAATGATGAAACTAAACTAACAGTACTAATAACAAAACAAATAGCAACATTTAAAAGCTATGACCCATTGAAAATAATACTTGATGTTGCAAAAACTGGGGCAATCCATTAATTTCCATGTACATATACATGACCTCTACAATGTTGCCAATTTTTACAGATAGCCAGACTTCACAGAATATGATGAAAGCTTTTAGTAAACTCTAATAAGACACTAATTTTGCTAAAAGATCACCAAATATGAGTGATCGTGAATAACTTATCTAGCAAACATAAAAAAATCAAAGTTTCAAGAAGTTGAATCATCTCTAGGCTCATCAGGAAGACACTCACTGACTACATTCTAAGAACTGCTGAACTAAATAATCTTTGCAGTTCCTTCCACTTCAGAAAGGCTTTGATTCAAAGTACCCGATTTGAATTATTTAATAAAAGATCTCCTCAATTCTGAACTCTTTAAAAAGATTGATACATTTTACAACTTTTATTCTCTTCTGAAAAGTCATTTATATAATCAATTTTTAATACAATAAAAGATTTTGCCCAGTAACAAACCTTATAAAGAAGTTATAAATTCTCCTCTGGTAACAGAAATAATACTTCAGAACATATAAAGAGGGCCAGGTGTAGGCTCTTGCTGTAATCCTAGCACTCTGGGAGGCCAAGGTGGGAGGATCACTTGAGCTCAGGAGACCAGCCTGAGCAAGAGTGAGACCCTGTCTCTACAGAAAATAAAAAAATTAGCCGGGCATGGTGGCGTGCGCCTGTAGTCCCAGCTACTTGGGAGGCTAAGGCAGGAGGACCACTTGAGCCCAGGAGTCTGAAGTTGCAGTGAGCTATGATAAAGTCACCATACGCTAGCAGGGGCAATGGACAGAGACTCAATAAAAAAAAAAGAAAAAAAAAAATATATATATATATATGAGAAACATAGTCAAAGTTTTTTAGTCTAAAAGGATATTTCACTTCTTTAGTCTATCTCAATCTATTTGTAAAAATGTGACTCTAACACTTTAAGCATTTCTTAGTGTTTTTTTTCTAAAGTGATATAAGTACTAAACTTTTAAAAAATCGTTTAAGACATATTAAATGTACGCTTGTGTCCTGCTGCATACAAGTACCACATATAAAAACACGAATTCAATCTACACTTTTCAGTACCTGCCACCTAAGACAAACAATACCACAAAAAGAGAACTATACATAACTAGAATAACAAATGAGCAAACAATTTTAAAAAAATAATCTCATGTGCAAGAAGAAAAATGGATGGACAATAAAGTCAGATACAGTCCAAGTTTTCACGACCTCGCACCGAGATTACTCTAATAAAATCTTGATTAATATCTTTACCTCTCACTCCTCCAAATCATCTTGTATCCTACTTCCAGACTCATCTACATAAAGATATTTAATGGACGTACCATTCCCTACAGAATCAAGACCAAAATCCCTGGTCTGGCACTCAAAGCCTTCCATAACTTTTTTCTCTATCTGCCACATCAATCTTTATTCCTGTAAACATCATTTCCTTCTATTCTACATTACTCAATTTTTCTACTCATTATAACCTGAATAAACCTTAAGCAGTTAATCCCCCACTTGCCTCCTGCTATTTTCCCATCCTAGACTGCTTTCCTTGCTCATTTTCAATCCCAGGAGCCCTGCACACCTGTGCTATTCAAAGTTTATGTTCTCTTAAGAAAGCTTCTCCAGTTACTTTAGTGTACAGCAACCACCCAGTCTTCACAGGCTGCCCCTGACTTCTAATTATTTATCTTTCTGGAGAGAAGGCTTAATATTAATAGTTATATTAACAATAAAAACAGATTTTATTTAATGGATGTTTACAATGTATGTAGCATTATAATAGGCACTTCATCTATATATTTTCTCAATTAATACTCAAAACAACTTTGGGAGGTAGCTACAATTATCTCTATTTAATAATAGATAGGGAAACTGGAAATCTGGAGAATTTAATTAATTACCCAGGTCATACAACTCAGTGACAGAGCTCAGATTTTAACATGTAGCTAAATGTCTTACAGAGTCCATGTTCTTATCCACCTTTCCTGAATCTAAATAGTAACTAGCTTAGGCCATGCAGTTCAAAGGTGATATTTTTATAAATAGTTAACTCAAAAGCAGACCTCAACGTTAGCTTCAAATACAGAATATTTCAGTAATTCACACTCAAAGTATTGAGATTCTCTCTAAAATGAGCTATAATATTTCACAGAAGAAACTTAATGAACAAGATAACTGTTTTCACTACTTTTTAAATACCTTTGCTCTAACTTCTTGGTATTAACAAAATTTAGAATAAACCTAAAAAATAAAAAAAAATTAAAAATCCTTCATTACAATCCAGGGATTCCGGTATAAATCTTAAAACCATTTACTTAGATATCTACTTTAAAAGGCAGCAATAACTTCCATGCAACTCTATTCAGAAAGACAGGGACGCAGTCAACATCTTAGTGGTAAAGTATTCAGAGACAGACTTCAGTTCCATAACCTAAACTGTGAGGTCTTAGAGAAGATAATTAACCTCCCTGAGCCTATTTCCCTATCTATAAAAGGATAAACAAATATCTATTTTTAATGGCTGTTATGAGGACAGTCTGACAAAGTATATACTTAGAAAACAGCAACCATAGTTATTACTGACATTTTTATTATCACTAGAAAATCAAAAATGTTTCAGCTAAAAGAACCTAAGAAAGTCCATTAAGCTTTTAAAAAAAAAAAAGATAAGGTCTGTGGTAAATATCATGTTTAATAGACAAGGTTTAATCTTAACTTTTTTCTGAAACTACAGTAAAATTAAGATAGCCTATCATCAGTTTTCCATTTATAATAAACGGACAATAATGTTCATAAGCCAAGTTATTTCCATGCCCATTTTATTCTCTACTAACAAGTTATCATTTTAAAGTTTAACTTTTTTTGATCATTTAAGAACCCAAAACAAGTCTGAACCAGAAATTCAAGAAAGGTTGGGACCAGGTTAATACAAGGCAGCAAAACTGCACTTTGGAGCCTGAACAAAGGACATTCACTAAATTTACAAATACCTCAATATAATAGTGACTCTCAACTCCACAGCAATATGAAAAGACAGGTTCTAGTTGGCCTTCTCCTTATTCCGACAATACAAATTTGTCGAATAATCTATCACCTAACAAATGATAAAGCTTCCAGCTGACTACATATTACTGAGGGGCACCTTTACTTTAGGTAACAGAAACATTGTTAATAGAGAATCTATAAATCAGTATTTAATGGAATCATTCAAAATACAAGAATTGAAGATGAAATTCTTCAATTTCCTGGAGTAAAATCTTTTTGTACAGTGACAAATCATTTAATCTACCCTACTGGTGATTTTTTAAAAATTCATTGGATAAGGTATACTTTACCCACTACCCCTACTTATGTATTTTAATTTCAGAATACAATTCGATCATAATCACAGGGCACCAATGTTTATTAAACCTTTATATTTTAATGTAAAGTATATATGATAATTGTTCTTATTTCTTAATTATTTTAACTGTTTCATTCCCTCTACCTGCTCATAGCTCCACATGATTTGAGATACAGAGGCATTTAATTTCCTCGACTGTTAACAGTCTCTTGATTTCACTAAAGAGAAAGGTTTTTGGGGAAAACAAACACCAACTATTATATCAATGTGTTTTACACCATATGGCCGGGAGGGTAGGGAGAACAGAAGGAGATCGAGCGGAATTACTATGCTATATTTGAACTACTCACCGAAGTTCGGTCAGGCTCTCCATCTGCCAAGCCCGTCTCCATAATGAAAGAAGATAGGTTTAGTTTATGTTTCTCTTTCCATTAACGTTTGGCCATTCTGTAAATCTGCAAATCCTAGAAGAATAAATCATAAGAGTTAGGAATGGTATAAAATTGCAATAAATAGAAAATAAAGCAGGGAGAAATAATTTTAGGCTGAGGTTACTGGGAAATCCAATAATAGAAAAAACAAATTTTGATGTGGGCTTGACAAGTGGTAAAGGTTCAGAGAAAAATGAAAGAAGAAAATTTATTCCAAGTGAAGCGAAATACCAATGAGGTTAAACACATGAGACTGTCCAAAATTTGAAAGGATGCTTAAATCTATTTACAATTTATACAATAAAATTTGTTTTTCATGATTACATTGGTAAAACCTAAAAGTATGGTAAAATTCAATATGGGAGAGAATGTAGGAAAACATATTCTCATATACTTTTATGATTAAAATATAAATCAACTTTTTTGGAGGACAATTTAAAATACTTATGCTTTCATCCAGCAATTTCAAAGCTAGAAATTTTTCCACAGATATAGTCATATCAATGCACAAAGATATATAAATAAACACATGCAACAAAGTAATGGGTATGATGAGGAAAACCAGAAACAACATTAATGTCAACCATTAGGTGCTTCCTTAAATTATATTATAGACATACAACAGAATATGTGAAGTAATTTATTTTAAATGAGGTAGATCTGTATATACTAAACTGGAAAGAAGACCATGTGTAAAAAGCAAATGATAGAATGTTATATATAAAATAACTCTTTATGCTTCTATATTTTTCCATCTTTACAACGAATATGTATTGCTCTTATACAGGCATACCTCATGTTATTGCACTTTGCTTTATAGCACTTTGCAGATATTGCGTTTTGGGTTTTTTTTTTCTTTAACAAATTAAAGGTTTGTGGCAATGCTGTATCAAGCAAGTCTATCAGTGCCATTTTTTAGCAGCATGTGCTTACTGCATATCTGTCACATTTGATAATTCTCACAATATTTCAAACTTGTCTATTATTATTGTATCTATTATGGTGATCTATGATCAGCAATCTTTGATGTCACTATTACAATTGTTTTAGGGAGCCACAAATCTCACCCATATAAGATGTTGTGTATGTTCTGACTAAATCTCTCCTCCCTATTCCCTGAGACACAACAAAATTGAAATTAGGCCAATTAATAACCCTACGAGGGCCTCTAAGTGTTCAAGTGAAAGGAACAGGTGCATGTTTCTCACTTTTAAATCAAAAGCCAGAAATGATTAAGCTTAGTGAGGAAGGCTCATCGAAAGCCAAGATAGGCTGAAAGCTAGGCTTCTTTCACCAAACAGCCAAATTGTGAATGCAAAGGAAAAGTGCTTAAAACAAACTCAAAGTGCTACTCCAGTGAACACATGAATGATAAGAAAGCAAAACAGCCTTATTGCTGATACGGAGAAAGTTTTAGTGGTCTAGACGGAAAATTAACCCTGCCACAAAATTCCCTTAAAACAAATCCTAATCCACAGCAAGGCCCTAACACTCTTCAATGCTATGAAGGCTGAGAGAGGTGAGGAAGCTTCAGAAGAAAAGTTTGAAACTAACAGACATGCGGTTTAAAGAAAGAAGCCATCTCCATAACATAAAAGTACTAAGTGAAATAGCAAGTGCTGATGGAGAAGCTGCAGCAAGTTATTTAGAAGATCTAGCTGAGATCATTGAGGAAGGTGGCTACACTAAACAACAGATTTTCCATGTAGACAAAACAGCCTTGTATTGGAAAAAGATGCCATGTAGGACTTTCACAGCTAGAAAGGAGAACTCAATGCCTGGCTTCAAAGGACAGACTGACTCTTGTTAGGGGCTAATTCAGCTTCTAACTTTAAGTTGAAGCCAATATTCATTTACCATTCCAAAAATCACAGGGCCCTTAAGAATTATGTTAAGTCTACTCTGCCTGTGCTCCATAATGGAATAACAAAAACCCAGATGACAGCACATCTGTTTATAGCATGGTTTACTGAATATTTTAAGCTGCCTCTTGAGACCTATCACTCAGAAAAAAGATTCCTTTCAAAACATGACTGCTCACTGACAATGCACCTGGTCACCCAAGAGCTTTGATGGAGATGAACAAGGGGATTAATGTTGTTTTCATGTTGCTAGCATAACATCCATTGTGTAGTCTCTGATCAAGAAGTAATTTTCACTTTCAAGTCTAATTTCTATATTTTTTAATGAAGATGTTTGTGTATAAACTTCTTTGTTTTCTTCCCTTTCTTATTCCATAAGGGAATAACACATAACACAAGGTGTACTGACTTTATATGATAGTATTTAAGTATTTTTAACTCTACGTCACAGTATTTAAGTTACAGGATAACAAGAAAAGTGAACATCACCCAAGGACTTTCCATCCTCTTCTGGGGAAAGAGTGCATTGCATACAAGATGACCTTGTTACTGTCTTTATTTGGAGATCAACTATTGTATTACTGTATTATTGTATTTGCTAGGGCTGCCATAACAAAGTACCACAAACTTTGTGGTACTTTGTGGTACTTAAACAACAGAACTTTATTTCTTCACAAGGCTGGAGGCTAAAAATCCAAGATCCAAGCAAGTTTGGTTTCTTCTCAGGCCTCTCTCCTTGGCTTGTAGACAGCAATTTTATCCCAGTGTCTTCACATGGTGCTCCCTCTGTACATGTCTGTGAGCAAATTTCCTCTTCTTATAAGGACGCCAGTCATAGTGAATTAAGGCCCTCCCTAATAACCTCATTTTAACTTAACTACCTCTTGAAAGACCCTATCTCCAAATACAGTCACATTCTGGGGTGCTGAGGGTTGGAACTTTAACATGAATTTGTGGGGGTGGGGCATAATTTAGCTCATAACAATTATGGTTTAAGGGGATATGTATGGGTGCCAAGCTGATAAGGCATAGACTATGATGGTTAATTTTATATGACGACTTAGCTAATAAGCTATGGTACTCAGTCGTTTGATCAAACACTGGCATAGATGTTGCTGTAAAGATAATTGTAGATGTAAATGATTAACATTTAAATCAGTAGACTGAGTAAAGCAGGTTACCCTCCATAATGTGGGTGGGTCTGATCTAATCAGTTGAAAGTGTAAAAAAAAAAAAAAGACTGAGGTCCCTCTAAACAAGAAGAAATTCTGCCTTTGTCCTCAAGAGTGCACCATCAACGCTTCCTTGGGTTTCCAGCCTGTCAGCCTGCCTTGCAAATTTCATACTTGCCATTCAGTCGGCATAATGCATTTGCACAATACTAGGAAGGCAGAAGAGAAAGAGAAACCAGAACATTCTTCTTCTGATGGCAGTGAACAGACATGTGGGCTTTGATAGACATGAAGTTTTGCAGCAGTCATCAAATGCTCCCCTGCCAGCTACCCATGTTGGTACCACCAGGCAGCTATAAATCATCAGCAACAGTGACTAACCTGAAAGCTGGAAACAACCTTCCTTATCCACACCGCCAGCTTTTCCAATATATTTATCAGCATCTAATTCCCTTTAATTTTTTTTTTGCTTGACATACCTGTAGCAATTTGTTTTCCTCAATGAACCTGACCTGATTAATTTTTTAAAATTAAACAATTACAATATGTTGTATTAAACAGTGATCAGTGCTAAGAAGAAAAAATAGGAAGGGAGGAGTTATTTGACATGTCACAGGACTAGGAAACAATTTTAGATAGGACTACCTGGAAAGGCCTTTAGGTTTCATTGAGATGACAATGAGTCAAGATCTTAGTAACATGATGGGATGAGCCATCCAAATGCATAGAAAACCCTTCCACGCAGAAAAGGAGAAAACAAGCACAAAGATCCATGCAGGAGCACGTGGCATGTCTGAATAGCAAAGAGACGACTATGGCAAGTAGAATAAGAGTGGTGAGCAAAGAGAACAGAAAGATAACTAAGTTCCAAATCATAAAGAGCCTCAAAGGATGGAAGGATTTTGACTTTCACTCTGAATGAGATGGGAAGCTACTTCTGAAAGGAAAGCCAAGAATGATAGGATTTGACTTATGCAGGATCACTCTGGCTGCTAGTTTAGACTAGATTACAAAGTAGAAGCTATTGCTATAATCCATGATGGCATGCACCAGAATAGTTGTTGAAGACATGGTGAACAGTGTCAAATTCTTTATTTGCTTTGAGTATAGAACCAAAAGGACTTACTGGTGAACCAGATATAAGGTATAAGTGTTTCAAAAAGAAAGACAGGAACTTAGAGTTTTTGCCCTAAGCAACTAAAAAATGAAGCTGCTATTAACAGATATGCAGCACATTGTAGGAAGCCTTGGGAGGAAAGGGATAGATATCAGGAGCTCGTTTTAGACTAGTTCACTTTGAGATGCCAGTAAGACATGTGAATAGAGATATCAAACAGGCAGTTGAACATGCTGATGTGAGGTTGAGAGGGAGATATCAGGCTAGAAATGTAAACTGGAAGTCAGTATACAGACAGAATTTAAAACCATAAAATTGGATGAGATCTCTTTAGGAATCTGTACAGACAGAAAAGAGGCCCAAGTTCAGGGCCCTGGAGTACTCCAATATTAAAGAATCAGTATTTATAAACTGAATGAACAAATGAATCGATTTTTGGTTTTCAACTTGCAGAATTACTCTATATAAAAAGCAAAGAAGACACACAGAGTAAAAATAATAAGATGACAAAACTAAAAAAGGAAGCAAGAAGACAAAAGGAAAGCTAAAAGTACAAGTGCCCTAAATTCCTCACCTGTGATAAGAGAGAGTTAAGACACACGGCTAATAAAAAATCCTGCAGGGAGAAGATAGTTGAGGGCTTAAAGTACAAACACACTAATCTTGCTATTTTTCAGAGGTCAAAGTCAAAAAATGTTTAAGCACTAATAAATCTGAGAATAGGGAAGTATTTTTTTAAGTAAAAACAGTAATTAAAAATAAATTTAATGGCAGTAGACTCTAGGGAGCAGTAGGCTTGAGGAGAAAAAGGTAGTTTTCCCTGCCATTTTAAGTTTTTTAAAATAAGTGTATCACTTCTATATAAAAGAAAAAGTCAAATAACTTTTTTGTAAAGAGTATATCACAAACCTAAAGACTAATTGCTCAAATCTGCCAAGCTAAAGCTAGGTCTGCATTTTAATTTAAACATAATTACTAGTTGAATTCAAGTTTACAGAAAACTATGTTCTGTCTTTTGTTCCTTTTGTTATCAGTACTCTAGACATCGGGAACTGGTGCCTCACTGTCTACACTTAACCTAACAAAGTTCCTAGAAAAAGTAATTCTTATAAAAATTATTTTCTATTTTAGGCTTAAATTATTTCAGGTCACAGAGAAAAGGAAAGGAAGGAGCACCTACTAGGCAAGGCTAATGGCTTTAACACATGCCATTTAGTCATAACAACCTTACGATACCACACTGAATGATGGCTGCCTCTGAAGGCACCAATAAGTTATGCATGATTAGTTTGTGGCTTCCTATCTCACAAGATGCCCCAGAAGTTTTTTGTCTTGTTAAATGCATAAGTAACAAAAACAAAGATTCTCAAAAGCAAAAAAGCTGACCCATGAATATATACTTTTAAAGAATAACATTGTCTTCTTATTACTGTAAGATAAAACATTCCCTTTTTATCACTGGGATTAAATTCAATAATCTTAATTTCACTCTGCCAATTGAACCAAAAGAAAGAAAAAAATCAGACTTCAAATAAGAACAACTTGGTTTAGCTAGTCTTAACTAATCTACAGTACAGTCATGGGCCACACACTGCAGAAGGACGTTTCTGTAAAGGACAGACTACATATACAATAGTGGTCCCATAAGATTATAATGGAGCTGAAAAATTCCTATCCCCCAGTATCGTCATAACTACCATAACATCACAGGGCAACACACTATCTTTTCTATGCTCTGATATGTTTAGATACACAAACACTTACTATTGTGCTACAACTGCCTACAGCATTCAGTAGAGTAACATACTGTACAGATTTATAGCCTAGGAGCAATAGGGTATACCATGTAGCCAAGGTATGTGGGAGGATATATCATCTAGGTTTGTGTAAGTATACCATGATGTTCACATGACAAAACTGCCTAACAATGAGTTTCTCAAAACATACCCTCGTCATTTAAGAAGCGCATAACTACATTTACAGTAGGTTAAATCCTGAAAGAAAATCTAAAACAATGAGAAAGTAATGATACAAACATGACAGTTTCCAAATATCAAGCTAGCACCAACTTCCCATTCATAAGCACTCTGAAAAAAAGTCAAAGTGAATTGTTTCATTAAAGCAGTCTATCCAAATGGCTTTCATCAAAACTATTGCAAAATAGTATAGTACATATCCTTCCTAGAATATAATAATATTTTGTCACCTATGAATTATGTTAACATTTTTTCCGATCTAATACTACTATTAATAACAGTAATAAAAATAGAAAAACCATAATAATCATGATAATGGAAGAATGGGAAGCAGGTAAAAAGCTGGAGACTGATGGACAAGGGGGGAGATGGATTAGGAGAGTGCACCACAAGTTATCCCACTGTGTACAACCTTAGGAAGATGGATGAGAAACACATGCAACCAAGGAGACAGAAGGAACAGACTGAACCAATTCCACCAACTATGAGAAAGAAGGGGAAATGGTACAGTAACTTACCTAAAGATACAAAGGTGAAAAAAACCTAGATGGCTCCCCTTATCTAAATTACTCTGGAGCATGTAGGTAAGTAGGTAGGTAGGCATTCCCCAAAACATTGCCTCCTCCCAAAAAACCTCATAAAAAAGCACCTTATTTCATAAACCTTAAATACACTACTGCACATATAGGTGTATCTATTTCGAACTCATTACAATCTAATTTCCATTTATTTAATAATTCCCTAACATATTAAAGCCCAATAAATTATTTAAATTCTGAATTAGAAATATGTCCAAATACTTTTTGTATCTCCAGATTTGTCAAATATATTTAAACAGATGTATTGGTTTAGATAGATACATATGGATATACCGATCATCCATCCAAGTGACAATAGTTATAACAAAAAGCACAAAGAAAAATGTACTAAAGATTTTCTTGATCTGTTGCTTTATAAATACGTACTACTTACATACAATACGGCCAAAACTGTATCATTAATACTTTGCCCAAAGGAAAACCAGAATATTAGCCTAAATTCAATAAAAAATAGGAAATCACTACTACCAAAATTCTCTCAAGGTACAAAATAAATTCTATTTTCCATCATCTCTGGACCAACCACTAGTATATATAATTCATAAAGTTTATGGTTTATAAATCTTAATACCTATTGTTGCTTCACCATCAGCTAGATGTTCCTTATGGGATTCAAAACACATTCAAATATTATTTACCTCTAGCAATATAGGAGGCATTGTTCTAGATTCTGAACATACAGAAAACAATTAAACATCATTCTTGTCCTCAAAGAACTTGGAGTATAGCAGAGAGAAAGTGAAATGAACTATTTCATAACTAGTATAATACAATGTAATGAGCCTCAATAATACTGTATGCACCAATATAACAAAGGTATGTACATAATGTTACCTACAACAGCACATAGAAATGTTAAATCCAGACTTCTGAGGGTGACAGAGTGAGGGTTTAAAAAAAAAAAACTTGCAGAGCCTTTTATAGTAAATAAAAACAAATTAATTACCAAAAGTACAATATATAAATAAAGCT
The DNA here is from genome assembly GCA_004363605.1 of Indri indri. Classification (NCBI taxonomy): domain Eukaryota; kingdom Metazoa; phylum Chordata; class Mammalia; order Primates; family Indriidae; genus Indri; species Indri indri. Next base: position 15,797 of record RJWJ010036038.1, read on the forward strand.
GAGATTAACTAACACAGAACCTTTCATAAATCCTTGTAATCTAAAGTACTTTCTTAACTGATGCAGTCAAAAAGAAAGTCATTCCAAAGTGAAATACGGTGTTTTAAAAAGAAATAGCAAAATAGCAGATAGAATCGATGACCAACCCAGTAATGACCAGACCCCAGCATCCAGTGTCTATGGTCTCTAAACATCATTTCTCATTAAAAGACACCAGTGGCGGGCTGGGCGCGGTGGCTCAAGCCTGTAATCCTAGCACTCTGGGAGACCGAGGCGGGTGGATCGTTCTGAGCTCAGGAGTTCGAGACCAGCCTAAGCAAGAGTGAGACCCCCGTCTCTACCAAAAATAGAAAGAAATTAACTGGACAGCTAAAAATATATATAGAAAAAATTAGCCGGGCATGGTGGCACATGCCTGTAGTCCCAGCTACTCGGGAGGCTGAGACAGTCGGGAGGCTGAGACAGTAGGATTGCTCGAGCCCGGGAGTTTGAGGTTGCTGTGAGCTA